>VBVQ01005991.1:0-10472 GCA_011636635.1 Tetramorium simillimum | reverse complement strand
GAGAGAGAGAGAGCTTACTTGGCAGAACCAGGAATTCAGTTGCACCTGCGAACGACTTTATCGTTCCTAGAGGAGCGCAATTACCGTGCCAACGTCGTCTCTCAGACTCCACGTCCGGCAATCTAGAAGAGTATTTTTTCGATGGACGAGATTGATTCTGAGAAAACTAGAGCCCCGGAGGCTTATCGAAGGTCCGCGTCCTTACTTTCCTTTCATTTCTGCTACTCTTTCTCTCCTTGTCCTTTCTTACTCTTACCTTATTCACCCAACCAAACGAGTTACCCTTTGAACAATCGACTGGCAGTACTACAGTACGAGCAAGCACGATGAGATTCCTTAACCCGGATAGCTTAAGAAAATCGATTCGAGCGAGCGAAAATAGAACGAACAATTCGCAGTCATACGCAGTCACTGATGATTTATAATATCATTGAATTCTTTTTGGCATTTAATATCAGGTCAGTCAATAAGTTTATGCAATTATAATTACGCAGATACTTGAGTTTGTCGTGATAAATTTTTGGATAGAACAGAAAAATATTGCCAACAAAATGTTAAATATATATAAAAAAAAATTCGAGTCCAAAAATAATATTATAAAAATATGAGAAGCACATTCACACTTTAATAATATATTCGAGATAAGCTACAAGACTGCCAAGTCAGGGAACACTAACAAGCAATTAAGTGCACATTATAATTGAACGAATGAAAGTTGAAGGCACCGCGACAATCGATATAACTTCCACGGCGAATGAACATCGACGTTGCATGATGCGGACCTATGAGCGGACGAGCATTTAGCCCGGGCTTATCCCGAGATCTCGGTATATTCGCGGTAATACTCGGCCATTTATAACCCCGCAGTTAAAGGGCATAAATCACGAGGGAAAGTAAATGTACGCACATTTAAGTTACTACCGCGGACGCGTGGTGTACGTGCCATTTCGCCATTGTTCCGACGGCCAAGATTCACGGCGCCCTGCTTGCCCGGCTTTTGGAATATGATCTTGCTCTTTAGTACATCGAGAGAGGAAGCAGAATGTAGAGAGAGAGAGAGCGAGTGAGACGGGGGAAGAGAGAGGGAGAGCTGCATTTGCTTGAAGCTTTTCCCGCAAACAACGTAACTCGTGGCGAAATTGTACTCGACATTTTAATGCGATCAGCGCTACGATGAAATGCTTCTAATAGATCCTTCATGCGCATACATTATTTAGTAAAATTGTGGCTCACGAGAAATGGGGTTCTAAGTGATTGTTACAGTTCTAAAACTGCGTTGATGAGAGAGAATAGATACAATGTCGAAAACTTGTTTTCAGATTCTAACAGACGTCGAGTTTTCTAATAGTTACGTAATAAATTTAAGTATCAAAATTGTGAGAGTTTGAAAATTGATCTCTACATGGAGCGGAATGACGTAGACGTGTCTGTGTCCAGGTTGAAAATGTATATTAGACCGGTGAAAGTTACAGTGGAACTAATTTGACGCAGTGGGCTCCTTTGGTTTCACGGCCTGTGAATCTCAATTTTATGTACGAACTTGTTCAACGAGTTGCTCATTCAAGTTGGAATTACGTGCACTCTTAAGGAGATATTTAAGTAACCGTGATAGGTACTCATTACGACACGAAAGTAAAATCGTAGAATACGATGTAGAATAAAAAATATATATTTTTTTAATATATATTATACATCTAAATACATATATCGCGAGAAGAGAATCACATTAAATGTTACAATTGTTACTTAGAACAGAATCTTTAAAATATTACAATTTCTAGTATCATTGCGATTTAATTATTGTAAAAGTATATAAATTAAAATTTCCAAATATCCAAAGTTCAAACTCTCGATTGAGAGCACCAGAGAGATCTCGAAAGGAAAAAATAAAAAATGATGTTTTCGTACGAATATAATCGGATGTTAAAAAATTACGTAGAATCGACTCGGCGTACTAATTAGACTAGCATTATTACGCTACCGAAATAGCACTGATTTCATAAAACGAAAATATAGTGGCTCTCGGTGAGAGCCGGTCTTCACGGGATATTGATCTCGCGTGGTACCACAGAGAGGCTCCGAGGCTTGCTACGGTATTAAATGTTGTTGTAGGACCGCTGACACGGTACACGACGACATTTCGCAACGCGGAATATTACGGAAAATTTACTCCGACTGCTGCACACGGAACGTTCATACGTAGTTGCGTCATGCGGCTCAAGTCATTCGTTAGAGAAATCGCCTCGGGTAAAGAGAGAAAAAGCGATGGAGAGCGAGAGAGGGAGGGAGGGAAATAAAAACTTATTTTTATATCTAGAAAATGCAGTCTCCAATCATAAAATATGATGCGATATATAAGAATCAGAGATATTAATGCCACTCGATGCACTCGCATTCATTTTGTAACATACGAGTCGCTGATTCTTTCTATTCCCTTACAATGAAGCAGTTGAGTTACGTCGTTAATTATACGAGCGAGAAAATATATTTCTTAAATATCACAAGGAAAACCGCTGAGTATAATGAGTTTATTGGAAAGTATTAATGCTCGCGTTTGTACCACTTTAACAGTGGATACATAATAAATATGTGTCCTATAACCGTCAGTTTCAATCAAGGAATTTAATTTACGTCGAAGATATAGATGAAAAAAATCTTGTACTAAAATAAGAGATGCAGATTCCAGGACACTCCATATATTAGGAAATATACGAGACAAAAGTGTACAAAATAAAAACAGAAATGCTGAAGGTGGAATGATATTTTAATTTCACGCTTGAAATATCGCGAGTGAAATGTGCACAGCGCTTTGATATTATGCGCCACTTCGAACAAAAAAGTGATGTAATATACTCGACAACGGCACAGTTGACATCCGTGTTTGTTAACGGAAAAAAAACAGGAAAAAATAATTCTTATTAAATTGCTAGCTTGTTGCGGGAATTTCGATATTTCGTTTCGCGCGTGATACGCTCAGAATTATGAAATATACCGAGTTAAGCGGTGAATTTTTTTTTAAAACGGAAAACTCTGTGACCCAGAGCTAGGGCACGTGTTACATGGATTTCGCATCGTAGCGAAACGAAGAGATCGATAAAATGACAAATTTCTGGTGTAAATTCCAGGCCGGGTATTCGTGCGCGAGATCCGAATGGACTCTCCCCACGCCCCTTCATTAACCCGCATTAAAATTAATATTCTGCCACATCGGGCGTTTTGCGAATTCGTCGATACTTGACGACATCGTGGATTGGCGAACGGTCTTCGTTCGCTCGTTCCACCAGTCGCATCTCTCTCTCCCTCCACCGACCGTTATACCTTCCATCGCTCGTTCATGCGGACCGCGAAGTCCTTTTTGTTCGTTCTCCTAATTAAGAGTTCGCCCACGAGGCGCAATGACATTGCGCCTGCCGTTAACGACGAGGTTAACAATGAAGAAGATTTTTAGATGGGGTAATTAATGATTCGCCACTATTCGCGATGCGTTATAATCCTCGACCGAGTTTAATGTGCATATTGAATTCTTCATTCTTTGTTTCTTAATCATTTTATTCATTATTCTTCGTTTCTTTTCATTTCATTGTGCTCCGCTACGTTACTCAATTATTATTATCATGAATTATATATAGTTTTCGCGATGTTATCGTTAGTTTTCCTTCGAGTGTTTTGCGTATCTCGGTGAAATTTATACTGCATTCATCGTCGAGATTTAAATCCGACGCGGATGCGGAAGAAGAGGGGGGGGGGAAGAGGGGAATAAAGTTTGCAACGGCGAAGGGTGTTTGCTCATCTCGTTGCAGGTGCATACCTGCGTAACTAATCAAAGGTACTTCGAGTTAGCGCGGCGTTCACGATTTATATTCATTAAGCGGTAAGGTACACGGCGCGAAGAAGTTGCGAGCCCGGAAAGTTTGACGACGGGGTCGTTTCATAAATCGCTTCGTCCGGGTTTCTTTTTTCCAACTAACGTGTATCAAACTGTTCGATAAGCAGCCCTCTCAGATCAAATAGTCAATTTTCGTAAGAGTTTGCGTATCATACTTATGTTTTTACTTGGTATCGATTTTATCGAAATACCGGTTTTTCCGCGAAGGCCACCTTGGCAGGCGGGGTGATTAGAAACGGTTGGAAAGTTGAAGAAACTTACTCTGTTTACTGACCTGTAAGAGCGCGCGCGTGCAACTTTTTAACATAATTATGTAAACTAATTGAATAGAATACTACTTGCCAAAGAAGAGAAAATTAAAAACTTACAGGAAGAAATAGGAAGGGCGAGCTTGATGTATATCCACTTTTTTATCTGAAAAATTAAACAGGCAATTGTGTGTGCCGGACGTACATGGCAACGTGCAAGAAAATAAGTCACATCGAATTAGTTTCCCGGTAGGCCATCAAAAATACCGGCTATAAATGACATAAAATAGCGGCGAGTTACCGTTGCAGAAGGTAAAAGCTTTTACGGGAAATGAGCGCGGGGGTTTCCCTTCCGGTTTGCTGGCTCGGCCAGTAGAAACGCTTACGCCGACGCTTAAAAGCAAGCGCGGGGGTAAGCGAGTGCAACTAGGTGGTGGATATTAAGCGTAATCGATAATAGGTATCGACGGGCGACGGGGGAATTTCCGCGTTCGTAAGAATAAAGTCGGACAGTGGTAAACGTCGCGCTATAGTCAGACGGCGACCAATAACGCGGCCGGGCGGCTGCGGCCGCGCCGGCCTGTAACGACGGGCCCCGTAATGGCCCGCCGTGAAGTTGTAACGTCGGACTAATGGCGGCGATTAGTAGAAGTCAGTACGTTTTATCCTGCGGCGCATAGAATTTCAATAAACTCCCGCCGGGTGCCGGGTGCGAGGCGAGGCGGGGCTCGAGTCACGGCAGAACGGGGCGGGGGGGTGAGAGAAAGTGGCGTACTACCGACGATTCTCACATAGTTATAACCGTAGACGCCTCGAATCCCATTTATTCGGCCTTATCTAGAACGGACGTGTCCGTTCGCGAATAGCACGCTCCCACCGCGAGATAATTAAAATTAGCTTATCTCGCCGGCGAACGGCTCACACGGCGGGATAGGATCGGCAATAACACACAAGCGCCAGCGCGAACGAGGTTTTCTTTAATCATCGGCTCTAAAGGATGGGCCCCGGCTGCTCTCCTCCGTCGATGATAATCGCCGGGCGGACGTGCAAGCGCGTTATTTCACCGCGCTCGACGTAAGTTATTGTTAGGATCCCGTTACAAACACGCGTTACAGTACGACGCGCCGCGCGTCCGCTATATACCAACCGCCGCGGCTATATCCAGTCATCTGAGAACGTACATTAAAGTCGTGCCAGATAAAACGTCCTACTTGTCAGCGATTTTTCAGCGGGAGATAGCGCGGGATTAGAGTAAGAGCGTACAATTTCCATTTATACTTTAATGCCATCGCGATATTTTTCGACGAAACTGGACGATGCGGATTTTTTTTATAATCCGCAAGCTCTTCCCATACGATTCTCCATTTTCCGAGCAACTATCTTCGTTAGGTTAATGATGCGCCCCCGCCGATATCCCATTACGAAACTTGGCGCATAATTCGCGGAAAGTTCGCGTATCAGGAGATATAGCTTTGATTAAAATGATACTTTATACGTAATATCGAATAGAAAGTGCCGTGGCATACATAACGTCGAATCGATATTTATTTTATGTTCTCCATGTCCGCGGCAAAAACGGGAACGCATCTGTAATTTCAAATTATTCTGCGTCTCATCACAAATCGACATACGTTCGCTATATTGAGCAAAGGTGTCGCAGGACTAAGGCATAGGCTAACCACAATGCGGCTGCCGGAACCAATGCAACAGCTGATACTCGACAAATTGGTGGAGGGACCTGTCAACGGGATGACAGCTACACATAGATATGTTGACAATCACATCTATCTCCGGGCGGATAATAGAAACTTCACGATGTGAAAGCCACAAACGAATGAAATAATAACTATCGATTGAACAGTGACGCGGAACTGCTGTGTCTTTCTTCAACAAAGTAATAATTGCGAAAAGCGTATGAAAATGTTTAATTCGTATTTTCTGACATTTTATTTAATTAAGAGACACTTATCAATTTGGCGAATATAATTATTTACTAAAAACTGTAAGGCATTTATTGCAAGAGAGCATTCATATAATATTATTATTTATAATTATATACGAATTTATTAATGCGATAAATTTTTCGGAACAAAATTTTGCTCGTATTATAAATAATAAGTAAATAGATATAAGTAAATAGAGAAAAGCTTTATTATTATGCGATTGTTAATTGGCTTTCTTTCGACATGGTTCAGGGAATTTAACAATTTTCTCCCGTTAATGAATGAGCAGCAGTAATTATGAGAGCGCAACTGCTCATATGCTATTATGACGGATTCTGACGAGATAAACCTGCGCGAGAGGTTCATAAATCCTTTCAAAGAATCCTACAATGTTCTTTTATATTCATTCTCCGTAGAACTGGCGGCTTTTCTTTCGTCGACGCGCATACTCGACGATGAGTGGACACGATCTCTCTTAAGGTAGAGAATTTTAATCCATTCATTCGCAGCTTACGTTTGAGCATTTAGCCAAGTGAAAAAGTTGATGATGTGCATTTTAATGTACTCCAACGATTGTACTTTATGAGATTATGTATTTAAAACCATTTTAAAAGAATTTGTTTATCCTGAGAAAGTAAATTAATAGTTTTTTTTTCTTAAGGATTTATAATCTATTTCTTTCGGACATAATTTATGTTTATATTTCTTTCTTAATATTTCCGTTAAAGATTAAAATATGATTTTTGAATTGTGAAGCTGGCCTTCGTGTAACGCTTTGAATTATATGTGCGAAAATAAGATCTCGTAATGGCATCTTTTAAAAAGCTAGTACAACGTCTGAAACTCGTGCAAAGTTTCCGCGAAGTCTCGCGAACGTGCCGATCCAGCGTACCGCTACGAATGTTGTTATCTCACAAGTTTGTGACTCCAGAGTGTAGTTAGAGCAGGATACAAGCGATGAAACAACGAAATTTCAAAGAGAGATTTTCTTCCTTGGAAAATCTTCGTAGAAGGTATGCTTCTTTGCCGCTTCGGAAAATGGAATATAAACGGAATAAACCTCTCATTATAGAGAAATAAAACACGCAGAAAGCAGGCCAGATTAAAAATCCAGACTGTTTTAACCATCTGTACTATTTATTTGACTTTTCACTTACGTACGTAAAATTGCAATTTCACACTTTTTTGGATCATTCATTTTATATTTATACAGTATTTGAAATAGAGTTTGAAATATTTCGATACTGCATTATTAAAGACTTTAGCTCAGATAAAATGTCAGTCTCCGTTATGCGCAGACTTTGCTTCTGAAAATTTCCTCATAATTTGTTAAACGTATGATTCGCTAATTCGATAATTCATTTTATATACTTCATTGAGTATTTCGAGATTAGCCATTCAATGATAAACGAACGAAAATCCGAGGGAGCAGGTCGAATGTTCCGCAGGAGATCGCGGAGTAGCGCAACGCTGCGCTACGCTCGGCGCAAGTGGCAATCCTCCGAACCCGCCGCAGGTGGTACTCTGTGCTCCGGAACGTGCATATCGCACAAGTCCGTCCAGTGCCAAAGTTAAATTACGTCCAGAGCCGCTTCGACATCCTTCCATCTTGATCCACGAACATAACGAACAAATTGCTCGGAAGTTAAGACGACTTTAACTGATTGCCGTGCCGCTTATCCTTCGGGAGCTGAATACCGGGGGAGTTTGAGAGGCGGATAGAAAAGGGAGGATTTCGGTAAAAACGAAACAGCGGTCCCGACAAAACGCGGCGTCGAAGTTGAAACATAATATTGGCACGACAGAGAGAAAGAGAGAGAGAGATAGAGAGACGAATTGACGTTGGAAAAATCTGACCCCGTCGGTCATTTAATTATTCGGTGGCGAGTGCGGCACACAATGTGTGAAAGTACGTTTCCATTAGTCGCGAAATTAGTGGGCGGCGCGCCGCAATTTTCGATATTTCACGTTGGAATACTTCCGCACGCGCTAATTCGCCGCCGTAATGACGCTATTACGAAAAATTTGCCAATTATAACGTGTCTGCTGGGCGCTTACCGGTCGAATGTTCACTGAAATATCGTCCCGCTGTGGGAACGAGCGGGCCCGGTGCTTTTATTTCGCTTATACATGTGGGATTATTATGCGAAAGTTCATAACTATGCGGGCGCGCCTGAACAAACGGAGGAACGCGTAAAACACGCCGAGGAAAAAGCTAAGCAGTTTAATCGCCGCGGAAGACTCCCTCAACGAGGCAGGTAACGTTCCGCCGGTGATTGTAATTTAACGATCGTCTGTAGTCGCTCTTTATTACCGCGCGCGGTGGACGGCCGACATTCACGGTATTTCATCTCGAGTTCATTAATATTCCCGTCCGGGAACGGCGGCGAAGGCAGCGAACGAGACGGGAAGCGAGGCGAGGCGAGGCGAGGCGAGAGCCGCGCGCGCGATTTTATATGTCGGAACACGTGGCTCACCTGATGTACGCGCCAAGTTCGTTGCGCGTTCATTGCCGGAATCGGTAACACATCGGCGTCCTGTCTGCCGCCGCTAAGTGAAATTCTTGAGAAGTTTAATTTAATTATACGTGACTTCGGCCGCGCGAGGCGATTAATCCTGTCGTACCAATAATCTCTCGCATAAGATCAAATCTCCTCCTTGCCCCTCCTCCTCCTACCCGCCGTGGCTCCTGGATCGGTGGTATCCCATTTCGCCTTTCACACCGAAAGCTCGTCGATGAAAACTTTGATGGCGAATATCTTACGGGATAGCGATGCATCCTTGGGATAGCTGTAAGATAGTGTGCTAAATTATGTGCGAAGGCGCATATTAAAAATTGTCCACCTCGCTTAGGAATTAGAACGCAGAAATATGGAGCATACTTTAGATTCGTGATTTAGAAGCGCACGGCGGTCGTACGTTGTCGCCATTGTCCGAAAAGCGAAGGCTCGCATAAGAATGTACAGGCCGCGATAAATTTCGCGTCTGTCGCCGAGACTCGGCTCGCCGCCGCTGCGTACCGCTCGCGCAGTTGGCCTTAATACGCGTGACAAACGAGCGATATTACATTGGCCGGGCGAGCACCGTCCCGTCGAAATCTGGCGATTTGTTACCTCTCGCGGTCACGCCGACTCGCGGCCATTGTCTCGAAAGAAACCGTAAATCGTCCGATTTTTAACATAATTCACCGGACATCTACTGCAAACGTCGCGGCCTGAAGTCGATTTTGCGAGGCGGAGGGTCCTCACGCCAAGTTTCAAGAGACGTCTAGAAAATAACCGCGGCCACGACCGCCAAGCATCGCGACCTGAATTTGAATTCGCGAGGGAGAGAGAGTCCTCAAAATTTCAAACCGTCACTCTAATATCGTTCAACATCATTTCGCTTCTAATATTCACAATGAGTATGCCAGATCTTCATTTGTGATATTTCTGAAATGCTGTTTGCAAATAATTGCGATTTTAATTAATTTAATTTCTGGTTTATTAATCGACATGAACGATGAGTCGTAAAAAGCTACGAATAAAATTATCTCTTAATAAACAGATTTGATTCTAGAACGGTTAAAGAGAGCAATTATAACAGAGAGAGGGAGAGAGAGCAGAGACCTCCCTCTCATGAGCGTGAGCGTAGATTTGCACAGCTGAGATACGGTCAGCATTCGGGATTTGGTACGCTCTCGGTTGGGCAGGTCGTGCACATATACGCCCGCATGAGGCTTCATAGTATCTTCGCACGTGTCCCAGAAAGCCTCACGGTATCTCAGTTTGACCGTCAGTCCAGCAGTAAGCGATGTTAAATGAGTTAAGCTCGTTCATCAAGCGAAGCAGCTCAGCCTCGCTCGCGCTCGCGCCATTACGTCGTTTAAAGCCGTTTACAAACGTCTACCCGAAAACTCTGCTCCTCGACGCGGTCCTTCATACGGTAAACGTGCCGGAATTTTCGTGACGAAGCTTAATTCCAGCTGGATCTTACTTTAGTAAGAGTTAGAAGTTGTTATACCCCATGTGCACATTTGCCGTTTTGCTTGTCACAATTATCATCTATTTCATGGTTTCAGATTTTATATTATATATTCCATTCTTTCTACAAAACTTTATTAATGCATTAATGCCGGTTATTATTAGTTATCGGAAAATACGTAAATATCGAGGTTACAGTATATTTTCTGAATTATAAACAATTAAACTAAATAATATTGCATAAAATATGCTCTTTCAGATCCATAATTACATTTATTTATGTGCATATTAATCTCTTTCTTGTTAACATTTCTGTATTATTGATTTTTATAGCTCAGATAATATTGATTTTTACATGCAAGTAACTTTATCAAATAAAAATTTGAATGAATAATTAAATACTTCAAATATATTTTAACGAATTACTAATTTT
>VBVQ01005990.1:0-10477 GCA_011636635.1 Tetramorium simillimum | reverse complement strand
CCCTCACGCCTGCGGGGGTGAAGCGTTGCAGACGGCGAAGTGTCTCGTCCCGAAAAGCGAAGACGAAGGAAGGCGGGCCGTGTGCGCTTGCACGGCTGGCTGGATGGCTGGATGGCTGGCTAGAAGAAGGAAGGGACGGGTTGATGCCTTAATTTATCACCGTGACCCACGTCTTCGTGGAGACGTCGCCGCGAGGAGACGTCCATCCCCATCGTCCGTCGGGTCCTGCGTTACCCCGCTCGCTTGTCCAGCAGAATGGCTCTTAATCAGCCCCGATACAGCCGTCTGTTGTCGGTAAACGGCGGTCTATTGTAAAGCGGATTCCGTCCTCCGAGTTGCGCCAGAGGTCAACGTTCGCCGTTGAGGAACGTCGTTCAGCGTTTGTGTCCGTCGAGGACGTAAGTAAGATACTTTTACGTTTCCTAGGGCTCTCTCGATCGCGCTGGCGTTTAATGGATCTACTATTAACCGAATTAACGTTTTTTAACTTTAAATGGAGAAGGCGCGTTAGAGAGACGTATGAATATTAATTTTTCAGGAGTGGAATATTCCGAGGGAGAACCGCTAAAGTTGATTTATGCAGATCGAAGCGTTAAACATTACTCAGGAATTTTAATATCGGTTACTACGAATTTTTCATTACTTCGTACACGCGTAGACGCTAACGCGAAAATTGAATGCCAAATTAATTATGCAGCGGATCAAGTTACCTTCGTGTTTGCGTACAAATCAAACATTCTCTCTGCTGATGAAAAAAAAGCCACAAAAATGAACTAGCCGCGGCAAGAGTAATGAGTAACTCGAACCAATGCTTAACAAGGAGCCAAGGTAATGCTCGCTCGCCGCGCCGCAGTGCAGTGCAGAATTCTCTTTCCATCGGAAAAGGGCGTTTTCTAGGCGCAGTCTGTCGCTAATTGCCGATGCACCTGCCCTTATTCGCGTTCACGCAGCAGTCGCGTTGCGCTACAATTAAGCAAGCCGCGCGTGTTGCGCCACGCTCACGAATTTACAATCCCGGCTCCTCTGTTTAAGACAACTTCGCCGGATCGATAGATTAGCCCACGAGATCCTATTTGATTCTCAAGTGCGCGGCTTTGTCGGTCGAGAGCTCTCGTTCGATTACGCCAACCAATCGACCGTGAACTGTTCCTCGATTGCGTTTCAGGTAACGAGAAAAACAGTCGGCCGTACCTTCCCCGAACACATGTTAAGCGATCGGCTCTAGCCGAGCGTAAAGAAGAAACTTACAATTACGAGCAACCCGGCGGACGATAACGAGACGACGATTCGACTACTAGGAACAGGAACATTGTTCCTTAGAGCACAGATCCGTTTGCGCACTACGTAAGTCGTCGCATTCGCGTAAGTCTGACGTTTCGAGATATAAAAATTTTGATGAAAAATACAAAGTTTGAAGATAGATGTCTAATACGTAAAGCTTCATCATCAATGACAATTAAAATAAAATTTCAAAAAGCCGAGATACGAGAAAGCTGCGATTTTTCCGCTCGATGATACAGTAACAAATTGGCAATATTTCGACGTGGCAATGTGTTTGTATGTACGATGAATAAAGATCGTGCGCAATCTATGTGCACGAGTAAGTTGGGCGCATTATACCGTCCTTGCTATGCTGGCGGTAATTTCGATCGCGGGGAAACTTTTGCCGTAAAACATCATCAAAGCCATATACACGCGCCGGGAAATCAAGTGGAAGGCGCCGCCACCGGAAGTACTGCAGGTATTTTCGCATTCACAGCGCGAACCGGATAACTTGCCGGGGAAAGGGATAAATCCGCATGACTGGTAACAAGTCCACGCATCCTCTTTCTCCATTTCCCCTAGTTACGCTCGAATGCCCAGGAACTCCTTCGAAGTACCTAATCGCCCAGGAAACCGTGAAAATCTAAGGAAATAGGGGCAAATAAAATAGGAAGTGGTATAAATTTAAAAAAAGTTTTAAAATATCTAAATATTTAAAGAATCGAGAATTACGAAGATTCAAGCGAGTTGACGATCTAAAAACCCCCAAAGATTCGACGAGGCAAAAGTTTGAATTACGTCCAACGGAAGTAATCTTCGAGGAATCCGAGAAAATTCGGGATAGTAGATATCTAGAGATACATCTAACGGGGATGTCGAGACCGGAGTGTCTAGAATCCGTGAGAGAGGATACGCGAATTGAAGAATGCGGGGCTTCGTGGATCCGGGAAGCAGAATGGAGCCGGAGTATTTCCGCCAGCCAATACGCGCGGCGGCACGGAAACGTGGCCGGGAAACGGGGAACGAGGCGGACGAAGTTGTTGGCGAATGAAGTAATCCGCGCGACTGGTAACAAATCCGCGCGCATCCCCTTTCTCCGTCTTCTCGTTACGCCCGAGAACGCACGACGGGCTTCGCCGTACTTCGCTTGCTTGTACATACGATGTTTGGTCACATTTACATAACGAAATAACAAACAGCAAACACAGTCAATTTTAGGCATTATTAACTCTTAATCCAAGATAAACATGCAGCTCGCAACTACAGTTAAGTCCCGTCTTGGATTTCCACGTTAACTGTTAATGCTCATAGCGACTCATAGCGACTCCACTTTACGTTCATTAAGCTTGTCGATAGTTTCAATTGTTCTACTGCAATGGACGTCGGAGGATCCAAAAATTTGCATTCGGTCTCACTGCCAGATAGAATATTATGGAGCGGAATATTACGGAGCAAAGGTCAATGTGATGTGGCAAAGTTGCGCGTTATTATTGATCCAGAGTAACTAGTTGGGTTTGGTCGCTCATTAATACCATATTTCAATCGTTATTTCGTTCCGCGTCGCGAAAGAGAGCACGACAACTTCACATTTCATCTCTTTTTACATCCGTATTATAAACTACTCAGAGTACTAATTGCGACATAAAGAGATTACTTTCAACGCGGAATATTTCGACAATAAACATCGGCAAAATCCGGTCGTGCAAATTTTACCGTGAATTTTCTAGTAATTTACGTAACATAAATTAGCCGAGTAATTAAACTCCGGACAAAATTTTCCGCGAGAGGAAAAGTGCAATGCAAATTACTTCGGGAAGAAATTCTCCCCGTCACGCAAGTGCACGTCCGCTTCGAAACCGTCGGTACTTGGAGTCACTTTGCGAGTAGTTCGCCAATCCGACAAGACGAACGTTCCGCCGACAGAATTCCCCTAAGCACCATCGCGCGTACCGTATCCGGCGGACAAATTTCGCATAAAATTACCGGGGACGAAGATTCAGGGCCATCCGTGCCACCGCGAGGTAATATTTTTAACGTACGGGCGGCGCACGCGAGAGACACGCCGTCGAAACCGCCGCGCCGTGGCGAAGGTGCGAGGGAAACCTCCCCCCCCCCCTCCGTTCGTGGAAGGCAGTAACATAATCCCCGGCAATTTGTCATTCTCCGTGTACGCCGTTTCTTATTTTACTCGGCTCGTGGACACGACGCCGGCGTACACCAGCCACCGCCCCTCGCGGGAGAGTAAATTATGCGTGGGGGTGGCACGGGTGGTTGGTTTGGTGGTAGCGGCGGCGGCGGAAACCGCGTAAGGCGAAACCACCGCGATAAGGGAATACGAGGGCATTAAGGATCCGTGATGTCTCACGCGAAACGCCTGACGCGTTTCTGCCTCTCGAATTTTTATAGACTCTAAATAGTTTCCTGTCTAAACCGCGGAATTACAATTTCACTTTGCGACAATTATAATCGTTGCGAATTTCACAACTCCCTCAAAATCCTCGAATCCGCAATAAATTCTAAACTCTAGAACGCGCGCGATGTGGATATCCGTCTTCTCCGCGAGAAATAATATCCGGGAAGAGGACAGACGTCTCTTCCCTCGGCTATTCTCCGATCCTCTTTTATACGAGAAACGACCTGCCTGCTTTCCGCCGTGTCACTCCTGGCGACTATCGTTCGGGAGGAGCTCGACGGCGGAACATCGACGTCGACGTCGGCACGTCTTCATTATAAAGACGCCGCCTCGCCCGCCGGTGATTCCGTCGGCGAGCGAACATCACTTGTGTGTCCGACTAGCTGAGGCACGTCCGCGTTACGTCACGGACGCGCGCGATATGATAGATTGCACCTTCGAGATGCATCCGTAGGTAGCCGAGGCAGAGAGAGAGAGAGAGAGAGAGGGGGGGAGGGGGGAGCGCATACATCTACACGCCGCGCGATGCCGTGTGTGGCTGGCAGTAATGTCGCGTCGCATCCAACCTGCTCACAATGCGCCTGCGGGATCAACCGGGATATTCGGATACGTTCGCTACGTTACGGCCGTTCCACGAACCATTCCAGCTGAAAGCGACGAAGTTAGTTGCCCGAGCATGTAGCACGATCGTCGAACTAATCCCTTACGATCTGCACGCCGGACGGTAGACGCCCGATCGATCCTCGTCACCGCCACCGAGAGGCTGTATCGATCACGATGCGCTCAGTCAGACCGGTCGGCTTGGCAGTCGCGATCGTTGTGATGGACTGGCGTGCAGATAATATGGAGTACTGGTATATATCGCGAGGCCGTATAAACATCTCTGTGGAGATGACGATCCCTCATGCCACGCCGGTGCGCAAGCCTGCGGCGCGAATAATGGGATCTAAAGTAAGAAGAATAGTGGTCTCTTCCAAATTCGAGGCGAACAGAGTCATTCTACCCTAACAGAAATTTATTTCGACACCTCACCGCGAGGACACAACACCGAAAATTAAATCACAACGTAGGCTTTCCGTTAGATTTGCCGAAAAGAAAGAAAAGCGACGTGGAGCACCGTCGAAGGACGTCGCGACTAGATTAGATTTTATGTGCGTCATTTGTACGAATTTTCAAATATTAAAATACTGAGGACACTTATCAGTCTCGCGATACGTCACGGGGCAGAAAAGAACGAATGAGTCGAATGTAGCCGGGCTCGGTGGAAGGCAGATGCTCGGACATATTACGAGGTAGGCAGGATGGTAGATCGTAAACAACGTTCAACGATCAGCGCCACCGACCCGACGACTATGGCGGTAGCAAGGGTGCTCGTTTTCAACCCTTCGTCACCGCTCTCCGCGCGTGCAGCCGCTCTATGGTCGGCATAAATCACCGCGCAAGTTATATTAACGGTATTTCACACCGCGGCGTTTCGCGGCACGCTATATCTACACCCCGGTTGAGAAAAGTAAAGCGGTTGGGCTAGGTCGAGGTGCTTACCACGGGCGAGATAGGGAGTTGCCCGGATGGGTTTCGCACGAAGATTGCGTCTCACCTTCGCGGAATCACCCTTGCCTTGCTATCTCTCCGCGCGCGCGCGCGCGCGCGCGCGCCCCCAAAGCCACCGCTCTCTCCCGCATATAATTCACTTTCCACGAAGAAAGAACGGGAGGAAAGAGGGCGGAGACAGCGTGAAACGCGAAGGAGTAAGACTTGCTCAAGGAGTCAACGGTAAATAACGATCGATAATCTAAAGGGAATTCGAAAGGCTACGATGTCACGATACTTACGGCGATTAAAACGTTAAGGACCCTTAATCGTCCCAGCTGCTAAACGTCCCGAGTGACACATCTCGACGGAAGAAAAATGGAACGCGAGTTACTCGAAGATAAAGTTGCCGCTACTTGTACACGCCTTTCTCCTGGCACTTTGGAGAACGACACTTCCGTAACCGTTTTACGAGAAGGAATATTTTAAGTGACATCAAAGAGAGTTCATCCTCCGGGAGAGCGCAACTTTTCCGTTGATCGGCAAAGTTCCGCAAATCGCGCTATAAGTGGCGAGACGAATGTCGTTTAAGTGAAAGATTCTTATGACCGGCGACGAAATTTTGACTCTCTCGCGGAAGCTACACCTTAGAGCGAAAATCGCTGATTTGCTTGTCCAAATGGTTTCGCAAAATAATTGAGATACGATTTGATTTTACCAGATTCCATAGTTTTCATCAAAATTCCATGCTTTCCATATATAAAACGTGTAATGTTTCATAACTGAATTAAACATTAAAATACCGCATTCGGAGCCAATATAAATAAAGATGTGAAAATATTTAATATTGAAACGCGCGATCAATTTAATATCGTAATGTTTTAATAATTTAATTCAAAATATGGGCTTTCTATTCGATGTTAATCAGACATATTAATTTCGTTAAAATTATTTAATTAAAAGAGCAGGCGGAGATTGCTTACATTATTTTCACGTTAAAACAATTGATTTAACAAATTAGCTTATTCGCTTCAGACAGGTAGAAATTGGTGTATGGAAACATCGCGATGTCACATTAGTCGCGGTTGCGTACGACCGAATTTCCCGCTGACGAAAGATACTTCCGATGACTTGGCATGCAAACCGCATGATTTTCCGTCTGTTGCGGTTACAGCAGGTGGCCAGTTACAACTTCATGAAATACAAAGTTAGTTGCAGCTTTGCGCGGTATTTGCGTCAGACTATCTAACGTCGGAGCAAAACATTCTGCCCGGCTTGTTTTAGATGTTATACCAACTTCCCGCTTCGAGCGGGGCCAAACTTTGCAGCTCCGTTACAATTTCAGAATCACAACGAATAATTTTGCGTCACGGCGAAATTATGCCGGGTACACGCGCGCCAAAAGTAACTCAGTTTAATCGTTATAATCCGCGGGACTCGTCCTCGTTCTAATTTCAAAGTTACCTTACGGTTATAGCGATGCGCGGCGATGAAACGACTCGCGCCAGCTTTCCGTAGCAAGATTATCCTGTTTACGATGAATTAACACTAATTGAGGAACTGTTATCCGGTTTGGTAGAAACGTAGAGTAAGCACCGAGAGGCTGTTAAGCGTCGTACACAACACAGCAGTCTCACATACATCGATTATAACTCGGCTCGGTTAATCGGCTCCTTAATCTCTCTGCGGAATCTTTGAAGAAAATTGCATAGCCGACGCCGGTCCTGTTGTAGATTGCACGCGCCGCGGATTATCGTTTTAACCGGATACATGACATCGAGGAAAATCAAGAGTTATAAATTACGCGCGCTGTAACTTTATAGCTTTTTTTTTTTTTTTTTCAATCCCCCACGCGGAGCCACGCGATTATGACTCCCGCGAGACGTTCGAACTACCTGCCGGCGTCGCTCGTCGCTTGTTATTTTTAGATTATATCATCGAGACACGTATACGTGCGTGTTTGCACGCGACATGCGTGCGCTCGTGCGTGCGTGCGTGTGTCAGGGCGTGCACCTGCCTAAATACACAAAGCCTGGGAATAATAGTTTGACTACGCTCCTCGAATATTCCCGCCGTGTTTCGTTACGAGAAGCTTGTATAAATTCTTTATCAATCGTAATCTAATCATTAATGAATCTCCGAAAAGGAAACGCCATACGTAAATGGCTATTACGTTTACGTGTCTCTGAACTCCGGTATCTTTATAATTCATCGGTTCTTCGCACACGTTGCTGGATTAATCTTTGGATTTCTGCGTATACTCAGAAGTTTGTAACGTCTGTTCTTAATTGTAAAAAACCGAGCTCTCAATTCTAAACCAACTTCTTTTGCTGCGAGCTGCGAAATTTCGCTACGAGTTTCGTCTCGCTAAGACCTGATAATCCCAGCTGCGCAAATAAAGTTCGCGATCGAAATGGAAAGAATGGCGAGGGGACCTAGCGCGTCGATCCCGGCTTCGGGAATGGCAATTACAGGCTTCATTTCGCTGCAGCTCCAATTATCGTCACCATTCTTTGTTCGATGGACCGTCAATTCCGGGCGACGGACACGCCGGCCCGGACGAACCGAAGTGGATGATGCATTTCTCCTCTCGCTCCCGGATCGTTTAATTAAATTTGTCGAAGACTGCCGTTCTCGTTAGGATGAAAAATTCTGTTTCGCGCTTGCGAGTCCCGTTGCCTCGGCGCCGCGCGCTAATGTGATAATTACAATTACTTTATCGCCGTGCCTCGTAAAAGACGACGAAGCAACGTCGGGCGAAGAGAACGGAAGTAGACAGACTGCGCGATCGATGAAAGGGTGACATTCGATTAAGCCAATTATTCTTATTAGCGTGCGCTTTGAGCGGCACATTGATAATCTCTCAGTGAAATGCTATTCTTCATGCAAATTTCGATCTTCTGATCTGAAAAATTCTGGACCTTTGTACTTAAGGATTATATCAATTTTTTAAGCTAAAATGTTAAATAGTAGAGTAATTGCAGCCGCTGTATATAAGATAGGATATCTGGAAGTGTTCTTATTATACGCAAATTTTTTATATAGTTTTACGATAACGATGGTATATGTGTGTGCGTAGAACAAGTTTTTTTTTGCTTCGTTATAATTTTACCGATTCAACTTTTTCTTTTATACTCATAATAAAATACCTATCGATCTACCCATCTCTCACTTTTTTAATTTCCATCCAAGTTTTCCGCGCCGACGACTCGAGGAGAGACAGCGACGGCTGTTATTGCGTTTGAAGCGCGCCAGCTTGATTGATGGATTGATCGGTAAACGGAAACGACTCTACTGAATTTTATGCCGTATCCAGGACAAAAAAGACGGTCATCCGTTCCGCCGAGCTCACGATGGAAACAATGCGTTTATCGAGATGTCGCTTATGAAAAATGAAAAATTGTAGATTGGACCGATTGATACAAAATTGCTTTTCAGCTATGCGATCGAAAATATCACGAAAATGGAAATTGTTGCGCGGTACCAGCTATCGATATCTAATTTATATTACGTGCCTTAAATATGCGTTTCTTTTCAATATTCATATTTATTCTGCTTCCGAAAACCTTTTTCACGCGGTGCACAAAGAGCGAGCGTACAAAAGGTGTACGAAGGGGATGAAGAGGAATGGAAAAACAATCAAGCTCTGTCCGACGAATCATTCAAGCGCGCATAGACGGAGAACAGTAATAATAATCATCAGTTGCACCGACGATGCCCGATAACAAATCCCAAAGAGGTAGAGAGAGAGAGAGAGAGAGAGAGAGAGAGAGAGAATTGCCGATAATAAAAATAAAATTGATGCTGCCTCGTCGAGAATTGAGCGATTTTTCGCTTTTTCCGCCAAATCGTCGTCCACGGCCATCCCTCGTCGCGCGCGTTCTTTTTATTCCGTTCTATTTTCCGACGCGCCGCGTCGGTTGCTCATCCGTCAACGAATCGAAGAGGAGGCGCGTTGTCACGCCGACGCTTCGACGGAAACGGTAAAGCTTCCGGCGTTATTTTTGACTTTTCGCCGCGTACATGCCGCGCCGTAAATCAGCGTCGCGCTGGCGCGCGCAATTCTTCCAAAATTCGTCCGAATTCCCGGCGCCGCTCTGAGGGGGGGAAAAAAACTCCGAAGACGGGACGTCTAGTCGCGTCTCTCCCGTCGACGTATCTCGCACCGAATGGCGAATATCTCGCGATGCGTATTTATCGCGCGCGGCTAATGAGATTTCCGACGTGCAAAAAGCACAAAGCACGCACGCGCGCGGAAGCTGACCCGAAACAGCCGCGGTTTGATATTCGATTATTACAAGTTTCCGTCGGCCCGTTACACCCACGATTGAATTAATTCGACCCTTTCATGCAATTACAGTCGCGGGCGTTCGATTAAACCGCGAGAGCCACGCGCGAATAAACCGTAAACGCGTAATTAATCACCCTCGTATTCGTTACGATTCCACGGTCGAGTGATCTTCCACAAAGGGTGTCGCGAGTTAATCATTGTTATTCAAGAAGAATTTGTCGAGGCCATCGTCGCCCCGTCAATGAAGATTCAACGAAACTTCTTCGGGTGCGGTGAATATAAAATGAGCAACGTGTCGTATATAACACTTTGAAACTGCTAATTTAATACAAAAGACTAAATGTTTAAGTAATAATAGCTCATCGATATATCGTCACGATTTCAATCGCGTGACAATCAGTTTTATGCGCTTGAATCTTCAAGTGTAAAGATTAGCCAGTCAAACATTTACAATGGTTGCAGCTTTAAAAAGAATAGTAGTACATAAATAATCACAATAATCTTAATGACTTAATGGCTATGGGCTTCTAATTTTTTTTTACGTCAAATACTCTCTTTCTCGTCCTCTCTCTCTCTCTCTCGAAAAATTATAAAAACCTTTCCAGCGCGATGAATATAAAACAAGCGGCACGACGCGCGTTTCGCCGGACTTAATAATTCAAGCGGAGAAGCCGAGGCGTCTGGTAAAATCGCAACGATTCAATGCTCCTTTCCGTCCGGAACCTCTCGTTGATTCCCTCTTGTTTCTCTCCTTTATGTCTCCACGTAACGCTCCGAGATTTTTACGGGTATCTCGTGAAAAAGAACGCGGCAAAGCGGGAGGGAGGGGGGGGGGACAGGGGGACTACCGCGCGAGCCATGCACGAGCAAAGAGGTATGAAATTGAACCACCGTACCTGCAACTTGCGCTCTTTGAGCCGGGGCTAATTAGCTGGACTCCCTTCAACAAGGTCAACGGCAAGAACGACGTACGGGCGGGT
>VBVQ01005989.1:0-10505 GCA_011636635.1 Tetramorium simillimum | reverse complement strand
GTAGAATAATATGTCGTTATTATATCCGACATACAACATACGACTAACGTTTGACGACATCCGACGGCGACACACGACTGATTGTAGACCAGGCTTTAATGTAGAACGGGATTTTGGCCGCAGCGCATAGAAAAATTTATGGCTCCTGCACATTGGACGAGGAAACGTTTGCCGCGCGGCGGAAGTTGGCTCGTTAACCAATCAAATCTTCCGCCGCGCGGAAACCGTCATGGCTCTTGCACACTGGACGCTTGCCGCGCGGCGAAAGTTGGCTCGATAGCCAATCAAAGGTGGATGGAGTTTAACTTTTTCCGCGCGGCGGAAGATTTGATTGGTTATCGAGCCAACTTCCGCCGCGCGGCAAGTGTTTCCGCGTCCAGTGTGTAGGAGCCATTAAATTCCATCCAACTTTGATTGGCTGTCGAGCCAACTTCCGCCGCGCGGCAAGCGTTTCCGCGCCAGTGAGGAGCCATTAGGGGGAGGGGGGTCGATTCTGTCCCTGCGTTTGTTTTTTCCCAATTTCTCCCACTGGGAGCATATACTATACTAAAAATCTATAGGATACGTTACGTACTAGATTTTCAATATAGTTTATGCTCCTGGTGGAAGAAATTGGTAGAAAACGAATGCAGGATTTGTATGAAAATTGTGTGGTGATATTTTGGTGTGTTCGGGGAGACGCTATTAGCGCTATCAGCATCACTCTATCTTCATTGTTCATTAAAAATAGAACGAAGATAGACTGATGCTGATAGTGGCTGCGTTCCGTTGCACGCATATGCGCGCATATATCTTCTACAGTATACGTAACGTTTACTATAGAAAAATGCGCATCATGCGGTGAAACGGAACACACCCAGTGCTAATAGCGTCTCCCCGAACACACCATTTGTTCGACACGACGAGTGATCGATGCTTAAAATTTCTTCACCGAACCAATCAGAAGATCCTGTGTTGTAATCGACCAACTGGCGACGTCGGTGCCACTTTACTCACGTGAACATTCCAATATATGTATACAAAGGAGATTGTCATCGACATTTCCAAACGTAAATATATAAAAGAAAGTGATTCGTTGTCCTCTAGTCACATTCGGCTATTGTCGCGTGCTCGTAAGAGGCAAGTTTTTCTGCGTCGCAATTGAGGTAAATTTTAGCCTCTTGAATACGCATGATTAAATTCGTTTTCATCTTTCTAACGTTGTTACGATATTTCCGACTGAGACAAGGGACAGATTTTTGTGTTTTCCACAAAATCAAATTGATATTACAACAACATCATTAGAAACATTTGAAGTAATCGAACGTTACAAGCTAATACATTTTCTCCAGCATTTGAAAATTGTTTACTTCTTTTTCACTTCTTTGCAGTATTATACTTTGATGGATTTTTACTTGGTTTTATGATATAGTTTACTTTAGTAACTGCAATGATACATAAACATTTATTTTAATCTAATTTGTTTACACATATTCTTGTAGTTTTCTCAAGTACAACGTTTTTATTACCCTAATAAATATTACTCGAATAAAATATTACAATGTGACAATGGTATGCCTTTTTCTCCTTACCTTCACATTAAAGAAAATGTAATAAATGCAATTATTATACATATGCCTATCTGTCAGTCAATGTAATCTGGCTAGGTCAGCCGTGTTATCAGAGTGACGTCATCCATATGTTGTTCATTTCAGAGACGCAATGAAAATGTCTAACATTAGGAATAGTATACTTCTAATATTCTGCGGTAAGTTATTTATGTATGCAATAATAATTTTCTTTTTTTATTATATGTCTCTATAATGTCTCTATAACAATTCTCTTACATACAATATTTTTTAATTTTGCAGGAATATGTTGTATAGCTGCGCTTCCCAAAGAATCCTTAACAGCTCCGACATTCAGTAAAACATATACAGTGAAGGGAACACTGTACATACCATATGCAGAAATTCGAGAACCTTTCTATGCATGGTATAATGGCAACAGTGGATCTAGTAGAATTGATTATTATGGAGGTAATCATAATGATCTCTCTCTTCTATTTATTTATCTATTTTTAACTTGGGTATAGATTGCTTAGTACAGCATATACAGTACATGTACAACATATAAATCTCTTTCTTTGTCTAATAGGGATGGTTAAAACATTCCAATTGGCTCACAAAGGACAATATGGAGCCAGTATAAAATTAGCACCGATTACCACAGAGACTGTTGATAATAAAGAGACATGTCTTCAAGTGAATGGTACTTATGATTTTAAGATACAACCGCAAACTATTATTCCAGATACATCCGAAATGCAGGTAAATGAAATTGCAGGTGTAAATTCTGTAATTTTATCAATTACATATATATGTGTAATTGATATATATATATATATATATATATATATATGTGTGTGTATAAATGTATGTATAGCTTGATGAAATGAAATTTATATATAGTGTATTGGAGAAGAGATGATCAATGGATTGTTATGTGAGAAATGGAGACTTGTACAAGAAATTGGAGAGAAAACAAATAAGTACACACTGTGGATACGTTATAAGGTAAAAATAAAATTATTTGTGTATACTGTAATAGATCTGTAGTATTAAAAAAAAATCTTTATAGAAATCACCGTATCTACCAAAGGCGAAGGAACCTATTCCTGTGAGATATGAAATGAGAGGATTTAATAGCCTTTTAGGTTCACATTATGATCATTATTATCTGGAATACGATTGGTACTCTTTCGACAAACCTTCTGATGACGTCTTCAAAATTGTAGAAGGTAAATCAAATTAATATATATTAATATATATTTTTCCATTTGCTGTTAACTGATATATAAAGATTTGTTTATTACGTTATAATAAAACAATTATTGTATTGAATAATTACAAAGAAAATTATTTACAGATACCAAGTGTGTCAGCTTCCCAGGTCCAGGTGAAAAGCATGTGTATACCTTTAACCCAATGCGTGAATTCATTCATAATTATGAGGATCATTTACATCAAGCATTTGATAAATTCAAAAAGACTCACAATAAAAGTTACAAGGATGACCTGGAACATGCATATCGCAAAGACTTATTTAGACAAAATATACGGTACAGCTCTGCTGCAATAAGTAGTATATAGTCATTTAAGAAATAATTGCTTCATGTCAAGAATTTCCAGATTTATCCATTCTACAAACCGTGCCAATTTGGGTTATCAGTTAGATGTTAATCATTTGGTAGATCGTAGCGATCTCGAATTGAAGGCTTTACGAGGCAAACAATACACTCCAGGTTACAATGGTGGAGCACCGTTCCCGCATAATATCGAAAAGGAAATCGCAGACGTTCCCGATAGTATAGATTGGCGGTTATATGGCGCTGTAACACCAGTCAAAGGTTTATATAACACAAATATTATATTTAATATATACATTTTATATATATTTAATGAACTTTATTTAAATAGATCAATCTGTTTGTGGGTCTTGTTGGAGTTTTGGTACTACTGGTGCGATAGAAGGCGCATATTACATGAAGTACAACAAATTAGTACGTCTGTCTCAACAGGTAATAACATCTCATTAAAGTACCAAATTTACTTTTTTGTCTGATTAATTACTAATTTTTATTTTGTTTCGTGATTTTATAATTCTAAATATTATATAATATACAGAAAGTATAGTGTTTATACAGCAAGTCAATAATACTATGGTATTAATATTACAGGCTCTCATCGACTGTTCGTGGGGATTTGGTAATAATGGATGTGATGGCGGAGAAGATTTCCGTTCATATCAATGGATGATGAAACATGGCGGTTTACCTACTGAAGACGATTATGGTGGTTATTTGGGACAGGTAAATTATTTAATTACGTTTATTAAGTATCAAAGATGATATATCTGATCTTGATATAATTTGTAAATGTATAATATGCAAAACGAGAGAATCTTTTTTTTTTAGGATGGATACTGTCATATAAATAACGTAACGTTGACAGCGAAGATCACAGGTTTCGTTAACGTAACTCCACGCAACGTGGAAGCTTTGAAAATCGCCATTGCTAAACATGGTCCTATTTCTGTTGCTATCGATGCCTCCCACAAGACGTTCTCTTTTTACTCTCAGGGAGTATATTACGATCCAGCTTGTGGTAAGATTTATAAACTTTTATTTATAATAAAAAAAATTACGAGTAAAAGTTTCTCACTTAAATAATTATGTTTTTGTATATAGGTAACACTGAGGATAAATTAGATCATGCTGTTTTGGCTGTTGGATATGGCACTATGAATGGAAAAGATTATTGGTTGGTAAAGAATTCTTGGTCAAACTACTGGGGCAACGATGGGTATATTCTAATGGCTCAGAAAGATGACAATTGCGGAGTTCTTCTTGCTCCCACATATGTTACTATGTAACTGTAATTTTTAGTACTCTATAAGAATTGGTCGCATCATTTAAGCTCTCTAATATTTCAAATGAACAAATACAGTTTTAAACATTGAGAGGCTATATGCACTGCTGCACCAGTGCAATAAGTTAAAATGAAGCAAACGTACTTTTTCTTGTTCTAACTTATTGCACTGGTGCAGCAGTGCAGCGAAAAAGAACAAGCCCTATATAAAATATATTTAGTTGTTTAGTTACTCATGTCATTATGAACAAACTGTAATAAATTGTTGGAGATTGTAGTTAAGGAAAATGTGATTATCAACAATGAGGGGAAATAAAATATTTTATAAAATAAGTGTCTATTAAATAATTTTTTTTTGGTATCAAAAAGTAATTAAGAAGTAAAAATATTTTATACCCGATAAAGTTAAATTATTTAAATTTGAAGTATGTTAACAGCAGAAATAGGCAGAATTGTTTATGAAATTCAAATAGCCGTATATATGTTTTAAATAAAACAAAATCTTAGAATATTGCTTTATTTTCAGAATACCGATATATTAAATTAGTACCACATATAATTTCACATAGATTTGATGCATATAATTTTTTTTACCAAAGAATAAAGTTACTTTCACTTTTCCACTTTTTTTTGAGACAATCATTCTATATTATATTTATTTTTAATTATATTTTTATTAATAGCTTTGTGTTAACGAATAATACGATATATTCAGAAAATTTTTTTATAAACTGTTTTTACACATAACGATGTCAACCGTAATTAGTAACTATAGTAATTCGTTCCTTCTTTTTTATTATATTATTTAATGCATTTTTTTCATTTGTCAAATAGCCTTGTACAATTCCAAAATATGGTAATAACTATATAATATTTTTACAAATATATAAATACTTTTTCTAATGTATTTATGTCCAGTAAGATTGTTATATGGCGTGTGTATAATGTGTAATTGATATGGATACTTTCAAAATATACATAATGTTGCTTACAACTATATTTGCGACACAGAAGCTAAAGGAATGTAAAAAAAATACATGTATTATGACAAACTATTAGGTATAAAACAGATACAATTAATGGAAATGTAACGAACAATCAAACTAATTTCTTTGTAATAAATTTGCGAGTTAAATTACGGTATATCAAATGAACGAATTATAAAAATAGTTTATGAAAAATGATGTAAATCTATACAAACTGTATATGAAAAATATCAATGAAAAAATCTATTTTATTAGAATCTATTAGCACATACTAATAAAAATTGTAATTCTTTTTATCAAAAGAAATAGGATGCAAACGTATAGTGCGTTTAAGTACATGAAACGTATATTATTATATATACTTTTCACAGATTCCGTTTCTCAGTTAATATAGTACACATGACTAACAATAAGTCCAATGCTAGAAAACCGTCCCAAAGAATCTTATTATACATACAAATCTTTGTTCTCCGAATTTTCTTGCTATCACTAAATTTTACTTTCATTCTATATCACTTGCGGATAAGATATCCGACCAAATTCGCGAATCATTTTAATATCGGCGAATATAATTAGGACAGTTGCGAAAGTGTCAATCTTTTACGTATGTTACACACGTTAAAAGTTATAGGAATGATAAGAGCTGCTCCAGAAAGAGAGTGAGGGAATGTTCGTGTATGTATGTGTGTGTGTACGTGTGTTAAGCATAGTTTATCGCTAGGTTTTTCTTCTTAATCGCACAGAAATACGCACCATGCGATTTTCCACACGGTCAAAATGTTTCCCGACAGAGACTGATTTTCGTATGTGCTTTTGATTAAAGAAATCCCATTTCTAAGGCAGTATACAGGGCTTGAGTGTCTGAGTGACTATTTATCCTCCAAAAGGGAAAGTTGTGCGCCCGAGCTGCCGTTTCCTCGTCCGAGTCATCTCCTATTACCACATACGTACATCTACGGCCAAATCGGGCGACCACCCTACCGAAACAGCTCTCCTTTCCTAAAATGAGAATATAACTTTGCTACGGATCTACAAAAATTTAAAAAACGGAAAAAATAGCCAAATTCTTAGTTTGTTGAAAAGAGCAAATTACTAAATATAAATTTATTTGTATATACATGTATTTTTTTAATTACCCAAAAATAAAAATAAAATCTTTACTTTAATCTAAATTTCTGATTTTATTAGTTGAACAAACTATAAATTTAATTGTTTTTTATTATCATATACGCCTGATTTGGTGATATAGCTGCATAGTTATGCATCTTTCTTGGGAATTACTTCTTTATGTTTGATAATTACCAATTTTAGAAGCCGAGTATATATTCTCGATGGGAAATATTCCGCCGATGCCAAATAGCAGGACTTTGGAGAGTGCGGGCACCAACTGCGTGGTCGTCACCAAGATGTTGATGCAGTGACTTCTCTTATTAATAATGTTCAGACACTTCACTGCTGACGTCAACCAGTTATCAGTTAACAATTCAATCTCTGAACGCAACTGCAGCCACTGTTCACGTTTAGCTGTACCCAGGAGGCCACCCACGTTGTTTCGATAATTACAATAAATTTCCTTGATTTTACGATAGCGGAATGCTAGCTTCCTCATCCAGTCAACGCCGCCCCGTACACCGGTTGCCAAGCATATCCCATTGTTTGCAGATGCGCACTGAAAGCCGTCGGTCGCGAAATTGTAGGATGACAAGTCTTGCCCGTTGTCGTCCGACGAAACATCATCTATATGCACTTGATCGCAATCCTACGACAGAATAAATTTAATTGCAAACTTGTATTTTCATTTGGAAGTACGAATCATCGATATGCCTAATTGCTACATCATATATTGTAAAGCATGTGGTCCGAAGGTGTTCGAGCCATTTAGGTTTTAAAATCTTTTTGACTTTTGACTTTCGAATATATGTCGAAATTTATTGTGTTTTGAAATCTCACGCTGTGTTATACCAGGTAGTCATTTATGCAGATGTTAGTTTTTAAAGACACATATGGTCAACTTATGGACGCTGTCAGGAAGCGAACCATAATCAGGACTATACCTGACCACTCAGGTCAAGTATTTCAAATATTATTTGTAAATTTATAAATAGTAATGATACGTAACATTCTGTAATACTTAGGAAATATTAAATATTATATAGGAATTATTAAGATTACATGTATATACTACACAACCATACTGCACAGAATATTAAGTAATTGTATAAAAATAATGAAATCCTTTTTTAAATATATTTTCAAATCTATAAAAATTAGTCAAATATTCTGCCTTTGTGAGCGATCATTCTGTATAAAATTTATACATAGAAAATTTCAGAAAATTTCTATTACCTCGACGTCGTTGAAGAAAAAATGGTTATCCGCCAAATTGAATATCATCTCCTCCATCCTGAACGCCACTTGAGCCAGAAGGTTTGTATCCTTACGGTACTTGTTGGCATATTGTCCAGTTAGCAGGGAATGAAACACCACTATAGTTTCGTCGAGGTCCCAGATGAATATACGCTCGGGGCCGGCTTCCGTCGTATCCGCGGAACCGATACTGTTTCCGCTTCCGCTCTGTCTTCTTCCACGCCTGCATGGCTTCGTCGCCGCCACTAAAAGTGGACAGTTTCTTTGAAACATTCTTTGAAAAATGATATATTACCTTTGACAATATATTATGTAAGATTGTATAATATTACCTTCGATATTTGCGGTTTCCCGTGCGGTTAGATCGCTCGCATCGTGTGTCGTTGGGTCCAATGTAAGTGCAGACTTGGTCGAATCTTCTTACGCATACGGAATCATGTTAATTGCGATTGTTTGATAAAGAATTCTTATTGAACGCGCAAATGATTTTTGAAAATTATTTGAAACTATAAAATCTTTTGTCTATCAACTTATTTTGGAATAAATTTAATTAGTTTCAGAATAATAGCGCGATACATTTTAATATAATTTTCAAAATTAGATGTTAAACCAACTTTCGAATAAATGATTTTAATGGAAAAATTTCATTTTGTATGTATGTATGTATACTTTTTTTTTACAAAGAACTTCATTTGTTTGTTGCAAAAAAATAAGCAAGCCTAATCTCAACATAAAAGATTACCAGCGAAATTGATGTTTCCGATATTGAACGAGGTCGGTGGCGCATGATAACCGGGCACAGGATAATATCCGGAATACTGGAGTGGTACCCTGTCGTTTCCGTACAAACTACTGCTGTAAGCGCTATAGTCTAATTTCTGTGAAAGAAGAGGTAGGTCATTCGCAGTTTGAGAAAAAAAATCAAGGCTGGAAATGAAATGTGAAATCGAAAATAAATGTGCGTTCTCACCTGAGAGGCCGATGATATATTTTGCGCCATGTTCGGGAAGGTTGTCGTTCCGCTATTATAACTGGCATAGGACGGATACTGCGTCATCGAACTCGACGATGTATAAGAGCTTAGATACGAGCTCTGCAAGCTCGATGCGTTTTTCGAAGCTGTCGTTGATCCGTAAGGTGGTGAATTATACAGGCTGCGGGAGAGGAAAAACCGTGATAATTTTTTTTTAGTAATTTTTTTTAATAATGGAGATCTATATACGAATCGAATTGATTTTAACAAATATAATAATACGTAATCCGGTTAATAATGATTAAACAATGATTTTATTAAAAAGAAAAAACGAAAAGAAAATAGCAAATATATTTTTCATATTTTATTTTATTCAAAATATATTTCTCCGACGAATCTTTTCTTTACAATTATTTTTTCAAATAAAATTAATCTCTTTACGTTTAATTGATAGACTGTGTCTGGCGAATTAATGTTTAAATACCTGTTGTAATATTGATTGGGTCCATACAGGGATCCGTAATCCGTCTTTTCCATCGAGTCCGGATATTCCTGCTCCTTTTCCTCGGCATTCTCATCGATGTACAATTCACCACCTGGTACACTGTCGTTCTCGGGACAGTCCTGTACCTCGTTCTTAACTTCGGTCTCTTGTGTGAAAACAGATAAAACATTTTGTTTATAACACAGTTTTCCGAAATGTCTATATTTTGCATCTTTGCTCAATGGATATTGATTGCCACTCTTTTCATTGTATTTTTAAGAAACTGATGGATTGGACTAAATGCGAAAATAGACAAGTGCAACGTACTTAAATTATATATGTAAAAGTAAGGGGATGATTTTTAATCTAATAATTTTTAGATTTGAATTCATGTGGCAATATATCTGTTCTACGCCAATGCAGTTGCATGTTCTTCCTACCATTGTTTGCGGCGCGAGGATGCTGTACCGAGGCTTCTGTTGAGGAAGACACGTTGCCAGCATTGTCTAAAACCCCTGCTGGTTTCGTCGGATCATTGTCTTCGGTTAACATATCACTCTATCTGTAACGACATAAATCACCGATTTATGTCTCGTCCATGACGAAAGCGTGAGAATTACTTAGGAATAACGAAACTATCGCGAAAGAACAAATTGAAACTTCACTCGGCTTGTAACTTTAAATACTAACATTTTCTAGATCGGTGTCAACAGACATAACATTAATATTCCAAGAGTTTAAGAGAACCAATTAATAATCCTATCAGCAGACAATGTTTTTTAAATGTTTTTAAAATATCTTATTAATAAAATTTCATTATTTATTGACCGTTCCCGCTTGTCTGCTTGTGAGCTCATATTAAAATAAGATTGGAAGTTATTTCGTCGTCGCAAGTTTCGCAAAAATTTTACAAAATCATAAAACACAAATAAAAATTTATAATATACAATCCCCAGGTAGAACAGGAAGTCGTGGTAATGTCAAAGTAACATAAAAATGACGAGAATACGATTACAAAATTCACCTTTCAATCATAATTTAAGCATTTTTCTGTCATTTTGACATTATCATGACTTTTTGTTCTATTCGGGTTATTCTTATATTTCAGTAATCTGTAATTTAACACCCAAAAAAAAGTACTTTACGTTCAAAGTGATTTTTCCTATAATCTCATATTCTAAGCTCACTGTTTTACAGCAAACATATTCCTCTTTCAATAAAGTGAAAAATACTTTTTTCTATCTTAAATACTCTTGTTTATACTATTTTTCTCTTGATTTTAGAGG
>VBVQ01005988.1:0-10506 GCA_011636635.1 Tetramorium simillimum | reverse complement strand
TAAACAAATTTTGGAGCAATATTTATTAAAATTTTGTAATTTTGTTTTGTTTGGTAAAGAAATTTTTTTTATATTTTAAAGTTTGATTATCTTATCAATTATTTTTTATGAATATAAAATTCTGAATAATGGTTTATTATTTTTTCTAGAATATAAAAAGAAGTTGTACAGCTTTCAAGAAGATGCAGAACAACTGGAAGGTTTTCAAACACAGGAGATGGCAAAAGTTAAACATCTTGTATGTTTTATTTGAAATTATACTTATAATATGTAAATTATAATTTCTCAATCTATTTGAGGATAAATTTATATTTGCATGAAATTTTTTTAAATTTCATAAATGTCAATATAAAGAATGCAGTAGAAATAATAAAATCCAAAAAGATGATTTCTCATGCAAAGATAAATGTCATCTAAAATTCTAAATGCAGAATGTATATAAATAATATGATTCTATTAGTATATCATATTAATTAAAACAAGCTAGATTAAAAATTTATGATGATTTTCTAGTTGTTGGCCAAAGAACAGGAAGTAGATGAAAAAACGCATCATTTAAAAGCTGCTACAGCAGAAATAGAAAATCTGAAGACAGAAGTTTCCCGACTTAGACGATACGAAGAAGAATTAAATAACGTACAAGTGAGTAGATTGACTTTTCATTTATTTAAATTTATTTTTAATTAATTATTATTTATCTCAATGATTTATTAGTTTTTCTTTTAAAAGACTTATTTTTTAATACTTTTGATTTTTGTATATTTATTTGGCATTATGTAAACAGTGTACTGATATTTTTATAGTTAATCTCAGCGAAAGATATAAATAACACAGTGTAACATGGTGGATCATTTCTTCTTTGTTTGCCGAATAGTAAACGAGGATGAAACGATTTACTGTTGCTCTATGTAACTTACTGGAAAATGCTCTATGTAATTATATATGGCATATTTGAATTATCTTTCTTCTAAAGATATTCTAATTAAAGAAAATTTTTGAATTTCTTTGTTGCATATAAATTATAGTGACATTCTGATAAAATAATCTATTTCTTTATTCATATAAATTCATGCACACGATATTATTCTTAACGCAATCTAACAAGCGAACCAAGCAATAAAACTTAAGCGGTTTATCTATTTAGAATTTTATCATTCAAAAATTATTTCAGTTAAAATAAAATAGAGTATTGTCATGTAATTACAGATGTACTATCCAATAGAATTTCTTCTAACATTTGAGTATTTAGAAAATTAACTTAAGGTTTTCTTATTAATCTAGAATGGATTTGATTAAATTATTATTTATTACTTCTGCTCTCATGTTTATGATAAATTAGTTGTTTTAAATATCTTAATTGGTATATAAATTTTTATTAGTTTCTTATCAATTATGGAAATTCAACACCTTATAAATTTTATGGTAAATTGACATAATAAATAATAAGACAGAAAAAATTTGTGTTATAGATACATATTTGCAAGAACAAATTATAAAGGATAAAGTAAAAATTAATTTCAATATGTTTTCATACTCGCTGAATGTTGTACAGATACAATTATTGTTCTTGCAAAATTCTCTATATAGTCACATGTGAGACGCTTCTATTGTTGCTATTTTTCAAATACTCTATTCCAATATGCTATGATCTATTCATCTAAAAACAAATTTATCAATGGTTGAAATTTTTTTCTGGAAAGAGCCAGAAAAATTTATTAAAAACAGATTTTGCAAGTATCTATCATAATATTTTAATATATTTTATTTTAATATAATATATGTATAATGTCAGTAGAAATATAATAAAATTTGACGACAGATTGACTGCAAAAACCGAATAGAAGCTACTATTTTAAAACATGTGTCATTTAAATAAAATATATTGTTTAAATGATTGTGAATTTTATTTGGTTTCTGTTAGCAGTTTGTTGTCAAGTTATATAGGCAAACTACTGATAAAATACAAATTTAGTGATGTAAATCTGTTGCGATGCTCTATTCAAATCTGCTAATATTTTTCTATTAATATTTTATTTACTGGGAAAAATCGTTATTGTTTTAAAACATTTTAAGATGATAATATTTTAACTAGTTCTACGTTTGATAGAAAATATATAGGCTGTTATAAATAATAAAATAAATGTGAAATTCCAAAAACTTATATTCCATTGTTTATACGTATAATTTGCTGATAATAAATTGAAATGCAATAATGGAACTAAGCGAAGAAAGCAAAAATGTGCAAATCTAACAGTTTCGTCGTTGGGATCTTGTTAGAATCGAGTCAAATAATTCGTGACTGATTCTCTTAATTTTTTTAAAAAAATTCATTGTCGTCTCAGTGTGATCTTAACATAGTTATACAAGATTACCTTATTTAGTTATTGTTAGGTACTCTGCGACAAAATCCAATCATTAATGAGGACATAATTGATGCAAATTTGTTGAATATTTTTATTCTTCATTGACAATTTGCTAGCAAATTATAAACAGATTTTGCTTATTGGGAGGGACATATTGAATACAAACATGGGTCACTGTCGTCCGACTTAAAAATAAACTTAGTACTTAGTTCATAGAAAAATTAATGAATTTGATCGCCCTATCATAAACTTTTTTTAAAAGGAAATAAAAAATGAGGAGCTCTTTGAAGTTTTGAAAAATTTTCATAGATTGAAAATCGGTCGGATACGAATTATTTGTATTAAAAAAGGTTACTACTTAGTTTTTGAGAATTTTTGTGCTGTAGTACTTTGATTTGTGTGTTTGGGTACCCCCTATATGTACACATAAATTTTATCAAGTATTATAATTCTCATAAACTATATCTTGAGAAAGGTAAGATTATATCATTATATTACGATACAATTGAACAAGTTTTTTAATTAATAGATTAACAACAAACATATCCAAGTATTATATACGATGTTTTATTGATATTTTACTTTGTTCACAATTGATTTAATCTAAAATATTCCTATATGATTACATTAAGTAGTCGTTAATAGATGCTCAGAATTTATGCATTTCTTAAGCACGCTTGTTTGAAGAGGGTCTTTATATTTGTATTAATGTTTTTAATAATAATATTCCGTCGCTTTTTGTTTTGTCACAGTTTGCCATATTTTTCTCTGCACCTTTTTTTTATCGACACGCCACTTAAAACGTGAATTCGTAACATATATGCATATTAGATACATGTGACTATCGCTGTAGTGAAATCCATTCAAATTGAGACTATGTGAGTTCCATAACTCTTAAATATAATGTCGAGACCTCTCTTTGTGATTTATTTTTCTCATTGTAATACGTTCAATCTCTTAATTGGAAATTTCCAAATTGATTGATTAAATATTGCTGGTGCGTTTCTTTCGCATTTCTTTTTTTTTTTTTATTGTTAATGTTAAGAAGAAGAAGAGAAACGATTTCTTCTTGGTTCAAAGATAATGAGTATTTTTGCGCGAGTTGGTCTCATCTTTGAGACATGTGGATATATATCTTCCGCGTATACTCGGGATATCGCTGAACACAATGGATGACGTTCTCTTAGAGTTATGGAACAGCAACGTTGCTAAAAGTGATACTGAAAGTTCCGTGAACGCAACACACGCATGAAGATTGGAAAACTTTGGTAAACGAGAGCATCGGAGATCAGAGTTAGGCGGTTGTTTCCGCTAATTCGCTGCTACTTCTGCTGATGCTAGAGGTACGTTTTCAAAGCTTTGCCGCTATTCCATTACACTAGAATGATCGTCCAATAGCTTCCATGCTTATGTCTGCTTTAATATAAAGGAAATATGTATTAGAATATAAATTTTTTTAAGAATTCTAAGAAAAGAATTACATTGTGTAAAGACTGAAGGGCAACATTTTCGTCTGATAATAACGCACATATTATATATTTAACTACGGCACCTTTACATACAAATTTCTATTTTTTTTCTATTTTCATTTCGTTTCTTCATATCTTTTCTGTAACGTTGTATTACTTTGTATTTTTATATCTTTTAACTGTACCTATTATTTTTAGCTTTATTATTATTTAAATCAGTTTTATTGCTTTATGTGTATGAGAAATGCAAGAAGATCTATAATTTGTGTTTCTAGCATGTATCTGAGCCATCTCGATTCTAATTTCTAAAAGTTCGAGAAGCTATTGACGCGCTTAACGAGCGCCTGTTTCATTCCACAAGTATTGTTCTTTGTCTACTTTTTCGTATTTGTATTTTATTTTGGGTGATCTATTCTCTTGTTACTATTCTATAAGTATATGAAACTCGCGCCTTATTGCTTTGACAAGATTTGTCAAAGGAAGGGTTTGTAAGAAAATTAAATTAAGTTTTGAGCCTAGTGAGCGACACAAGGTGGTAACTATATGTACATTTTCAGGATGAAATGGAGACGATGCGTCACTCTACACAGCGAGAGAGAGCACAGCTTTCTTGCCAATTAGCGCAAACGGAAGAGGAGGTACGTCACTTGAAGGACAAGGTGTTCGTTTTGGAGCAGAGGATCGCACTTGAAACAAACGATCAAGTGACAGTCGATGAAAGAATAGCCGATCTAATGCGCGAAAGGACATTACTAGAAAGAAAACTTGAAGAGGCTCATCTTCACCTCTCTGATATAAAAACCAGTTGGTCGGGCAAGATTTCCAGTCTCGAGACGCAAGTTGGCAGGCTTAGCAGACAAGCTGGCGAGGAGGGATTGGAGCGTAGGCGGGTTGAAGAGGAGAGAGAGAAGCTTAAACAGAGAATCAAGCAGCTAGAGGCCGAGATAGAGGTGAACAATGTTGTCTTAGCGACGAAAGACGCCAAGCTTTTGCGCATGACGGAGGACATCGACGAGATGGCTATGGAACTAAAAGAGCTTCGGGCCAGCGTTGATGATGAGGTGGATGAATTTAAACGGCAAATTGTGAGTTACCGCGATATGTAGTGACGATACGAAAATTGTGCATGAGTTAGATTGTCTCTCTTATCGAAAATTTTTTCCAAATTCCGATTCTAGAAAGAGTTCTTTTTAGAATTAGGATAGGGAAAGAGATTTATCGTCAAATACGATCACAAGACTAAATTTTCTGAAATATATGAAACTCGCTGTTCGCTCAAAGAATACAATATTTCATTTTCATTGTTCTGTAATAATTTCAAGATGCAATACTTACATGTTATTATAACAAGTTATATGATATTTTACATTTGTTTTAATGTCGGAAAAAAGAAAAAGATACATTGTGACAATTTTTTTAATATATACTTGCTGACGACAGATTTAATCATTTTTTATTCTTTAATTTTAATAATTTTTTATTCTTATTATATTTTGCAATATCTTCATGTTTTAGTCTATGTCGTAGATTATCCTATTAAATTTTACAGGTTGATAAATCTTATTTCTTTTAGAGAAGAAATGCATTTACATAGGTTTTGCAATATATATATTTTTTTTTGGTCAAAAGTTATTCCTAACATTCCAACATCTTTTAAGGTTATAATTAATAATAAATTAAAAAGAATTAATCGAAATCATTGACTATAATGGTCTAAAATAATTAGAGCAAGATAGATGTTACCTACTATAATATTATATATGTATATTAGTTCTTTGCTTGTTTATAGTTATTCCTTTTTTTAGAACTTGTTTAATATCAATACATATTGCAAACATTATACATATATACTGGTGATATTTTTTTCAAATTTTTCATAATCATTTTTAATAGATCAAATTAATTTTAATCACATATATCAAACAAATTTAATGAATATAGAATATTCTATACATATATATCTTTTTCTATATGGAGAGAATACACAAACATTCAATTTTTACTTTTACATAGTTTTTATTTTAATATAACTGATCTTATATCAAATATTCACTCTATATCAGATCTTAATCATTTACTATATCTAATTTTATACTATCGGAAACGATTAAAATAAAGGTTTTGTATACATCACTATTATGGCTGTATAATTAAATACATCAACTTGAACGGTTGTAATACTTCGTTTGTGCCATTACTTACAAAATTGATAAGAAATTGAATCCGTTTTATTTCGCACTTTAGTAACATGCGAAAAGTATATAGATGTATTATTGCATGCTACTCCAAAGTTTGATGCTTAATGCTTGATGCACATTTTGTCTTTTAATTTGTTGAGCACGCGTCTTTATTATAAATTCTTAATTTTTGTTTTTATGATATTGTTATATGAAGCATGTTATAAGTTACTCAGATGCCTTTTAGAAAAATCGATGTTAGAAAGATGTGTAAGCTGTTTATGCCACCGATATCCATCAATCAAGGATAATATATCTCTCTTTGTATATTGTCATTGCTAAGAGAGAAAGAGAAAAAGAGAATGTGCCCATACGTTCATGCGAACTATGTACACTTTATTTCATGGAATAAAAAAAAAACAAATATATTATGTTTTGTTTTTCACTTTTTATTCTTTTTTACCACTTTTAGTTCCCGAGTCCCATTATAATCCCACAGAATTTAAAAGAACTTTATTTGGAAATTTTTGTGCCACTGAAAAAATTCAATTTTAAGATAAAAATGAATTATTTAACACACATAACACACACGCGCGCATGCATATATACGTACACATCTACACACATTTGATTCTTTGGACTTATTGCAATATTTGCTATTGTATCAATAGATGTCACTTGAGTAGTTAATAAAAGATAGATTAAGATCGATACTCAAAAACGTGAATCAATACAAACATACACGTCAATGTTTGCTAATCTTCAAACGCCTCGCGCAGTTCTGATTTTATAGTAAACGTGCTGTGGATATTACAGCACGTTATATGTTTTTCTGAAAAGTAAAAATTTCCGTGTATTTTTTTACAATTGTAGTTAATAGATCTCTAACATGATGTTAGATTTTTTGCCATAGTAGTATATATCTTTATGATTATATATATATTTTTTCGATTAAGCTGATACTCTTTTTTTCTAGATATTTTATTTTCTGAAGTGATGTTAAACAGTGAATCAACGATTACGATTACGATTTTACAGTCAACTTCACTTTGTCGCATATGTAGTTCATTGTGTACTTTGTTTTTCCTCAGAATGCCCAATGAGAAGAAACCATGCAAAATCGGTAGACATACCAAAGAACAAATAAAAGTACAATAGAACAAATTTCAAGTGGAAACATAATATGTATAATGTTAATAAAAATTAAATACTGTTTTCTTAAAAACTTATTGCATTTAAGTAAATATAACACTCAAATTTTTTTCTCTTACATGTATTTCGTAGCATGTAAAAATATTGTCAGAGTCGCTTGCCGCGTGACAATATTTTTTCGACGCGGTGTCATATGTCGCTCCATCTCTTACTATTACATACTAGCCCTCACCGTTAGAAGATACAAACAAATAAGCCATTTTACATGCCTACTAAGTCCCACTTATCGCTTTCTACACGCAGACGTTTTAATTAATTACTCTATAACTAGTGCGAATTTTACAAAACGGTATAGGACTTTTCTTCTCAGTTTGACTTACTCTACCTCCAGTTTCCGGGTGTGAACTTTCATACCGGATACCCTGTGTATGCGGGGTTTATAATGTTTATAATGTTAATGACAAATATCTCGTAAAATATATATCATATGAAAAAATGTTTCAAACCAAAGTTGTATGACTTAAAGGGAGACAACGAATGTTAAAATTAATTTTCGAAAAGTTGATTTTTTGAAGGTATATTATTTTTTTAAATGAAATTATATAATTTTTTACATAATATGTTTCCTCTAACTATTCTGCATATAAAAATATTAAGATAAAATTGTTGAAAAATTAATAATTTATGATATTTTATACTTTAAATACTTTATTCTAGCATATTTTTATATGAAGTATAAAATATCATAAACTGTTTAAATACTTTTTGGCAATTGTATCTTAATACTTTTATACATAGAATAATGAGATGAATCAGCTGATGTAAAGAAAACACATGTAGCTTTTAAAAAAATTATATAATTTGCAATGTGCAACTACTTCTTTATTGAAAAATCTTACAAGCGATATAAAGGGTGTTTTGAGAGACACTCAGTATGTATAGAGTGTCCCAGAATACTATTGTATCCTCTCATATGGAGGTAGAACAGATTGAGATGACGAATAAAATCCCATACCGTTTTGCGTAATTCGCAATAATCGAGATATTAAATGTTAAAGTCAAACAACGGCGAGTGCAAGGGAATAGCATAAGAGAAGCGCTCGAGCCGCTTGAGCTATAGCAAAACCTAGTGTAACAAGCCGTGATGCCGTGTCTACACTGGAGGATGATCCTACTTGTGGCTCATCCGAATACATAGTGTAGACGGGTAAAAATCGTATCTAAGTCTAGTCATAAAAAAAGAGTAGTCGGATGAGCCACCAGTAGGATCATCCTCCAGTCTAGACAGGGGACGACTGCCGACACGTAGCAATTTCTCTTTGCTACGTGTCAACAGCCAATGCTTGATGCACTAGGCTGTGTTACAGCTCAACGGCTCCATCGCTTTTTTCATACCAACTCCTGTCATTTGTCGGATTTTAACAATTAATATCAAACCATCGAGCAAAATATCATCTTGTTCTGATGTCATGCTGCAAGCATATTATCCCTTTATTTGGTAAAATAAACGAGGTAAGTAAGAAGAAGTATCAAACGTTATGGGCCTGAATACCTTAGTTGGTAAAGTAGCAATTATCCAGCAAGCGGAAGGCCCAGGTTAAATCCTAGCATCCTTACCTTCTCTCTAAAAGTGAGATCAGTGAGATCAGCGATTATACACTGATAATCAGTGTATAAGCGTGAATATCAGTGAATTTCACTGATTGACAGTGATAATCAGACGCTTATACACTGATTATCAGTGTGTAATCGCTGATTTCACTGATTCACTTTTAGAGAGTTAATATTTTCTCCCTTAGATTTCTATGTAGCGTGTCTTAGTGGCAATCTTTTTGAAGATCTTTATACTTTTTATATCTTGATTATTATTGCGAATATCGCAAAATGGAGACTTTTGGTCATCTCAGTCTATTCTATTTCCATACGAGAGGATCCAACAATGGTCTAGAACAATTTGTATATGTATATAGAATGACTCTAAATAAGTGCGAAAATTTTTAGGAGATAATTCTTTATCGAAAATTAAGTTTTTTCAGGAGGTGTTACGGGAGCTTGGCACCTCATATTTTCAAATTTAATTGTTTTAAATTAAACTAAAGTAAGGGACCTATTTCTGAAATCTATCGGAAATTGTAGAACTATTGCGCAAATGAAACTTGCATAAAAATTAGCGCGGCAAGAAGATGAGGTGCCAACTTCGCACGCGCATATACACACGCACATACACACACAAGCGTGCACGCGCGCTAAAGAAACATTACTTCATCAATTAAGTGCAAATATAAATACAAAATGTGATTAAATTGCATTAAATGTTAATTAAAGCAAATTTTTGTATTTGTCGTTTTCTTAGGAATCCTCTTCAAAACAAATTACTCAACTGAAATCAGATCTTGAAAACGAGACGAGTAAATTAATCGTGGCTAGCACGGAGTTAACGAGTCTTCGAAGGTCCTTGGAGAAGGAACAATTAAGTACGTCTTCCTTAAATCTGGAACTGACGCATTTACGAGAGATTCTGGAATCCGAACGAAGGACAGTAACAGATTTACGAGTTTTTCTCGAAAAGGAGAGAGACGAGAAGGATGCCGCCTTACTAAGAAATGCCCAAATGTCACAAGATATAGAAATTGTGAAGCAGGAAAATCGACAGCACAAGATCGAAAATATGGAATTGCAGAGTAAAGTAGAGAATCTGGAAGATGAACTAACGAGGAAGGTGAAAGAAACGGAACAGGTGATAGTCACATTAAAAGAATTTGAGCAAAAGGTCGTGAAACTCGAAGAAACAGAACGCACGCGAGAGAAATTGGAAGGGAGTGAAAGAATACTAAAAAGCAGCCTGTTAGATCTAGAAGAACAAATAAGCGAGAAAAATAAGGTAACGAATCATAACTTACCGTGTATGATACATATGAATATTTAGTAATATCCAAATCCTATAAATATCCGATTTTAATCTCAACAGTACTTATTAAATCTATTTGAAATATTTATATCAACTATTTAAATAATGCGATTTAATTCTTTTTAATTTTTTTTCTTTGCAGACAATCAAAGTTTTACAACAACGATTAACTGATATGAAGAAAACACTTCAACGCGAGTTAAAAATTCCATCCTCTTTGTTAGATAATGACGCTGACACTTCTGCTGCTATTCTCAATCCAAGTTCATCCAAAACTGTCACTGCCAGACATACGAACTCCAGAGAGGATGATGTTAATTTTAAATATTTGAAGCATGTTCTCATAAAATTTCTCACTAGCAGAGAATATGAGGTGCATATTTCGTTTGATCCAATTTATACATTTATATATATATATATATATATATATATATATA
>VBVQ01005987.1:0-10455 GCA_011636635.1 Tetramorium simillimum | reverse complement strand
ATATATATATATATATATATATATATATATATATATATGTATATTCATACAACTTTCTATTCATTTTTTTTTAATTAATCATACCCTAAGTTCTAAGACTATTTGATTCATCGAATCATATAGACGAAAAGCGACAAAAACGAAAAGAGCAGCAGCAGCAACTGCAAGCGCAACAACAGCAGCAGCAGCAGCAACCGCCAGGTACATCTGGTCCTGGACTAAGGCCATGCGCGCCTTCGAATGTAGGTACCGTTATGCCAGGAGCGTCGAAACCTGTCGGAACTGTACCACCTACCTTACGAAGTCATTCACCAAGTATGAGTCAACTCGGAACAATACCAACGGCGATGGCCATCCAACAGCACAGTAGGATGCAGTTTCCACAACAGCAGCAGGCCCAACAACAACAGCAAGCCCAGCAGCAACAGCAGCAACAACAGCAGCAACAAGTGCAAGCTCAGCAACAAATACAGCAGCAGCAGCAACAAGGAATCCTGGTCGGTCCTCCGGGTCCTAGCCCGAATGGGCAATCCACATCAAACGCCAATATGGTGCCTAATCCTGGACTCAGCCCATTTGGACAACCTCAAATGTCCCAGGCTAATCTCACGACCACCACTGCGTCTAATAACGCGACGACTAGTCAATTCCCAACGTCCAATGGCACGGCTACCGGTTTACCCAACAGTTCTCCTATTCAAAATCAACATCAATTTCCCGATCTCATGAAAGTGAGATTGGCACAGGCTCAGGCTCAAGCAGCGCAACAACAACAGCAGCAGCAGCAGCAACAACAACAACAACAACAGCAGCAGCAGCAGCAACAAAGTCAGCAACAACCACAACCAACGAGTACTCCGAGCCAAGTCGGTACTCCGGTAACGTCGATTCCGCAAGCACCATCACCGTTTAGCGGCATGCAACAACCAAGCGCGCAGCAGCCACAGCAACAGCCACAGCAGCAACCGAATCAACAATTTCCAACTCGACCGTTATCAGCTTCCACGCCTAGTGACAATGGCATAGCGACATCGACACCACAGACGATACCACCGCCCGCGTCCAGCGGACCGAGTCCAACGGGTGGCGTATCTGTGACAACCACGGGTACGACGAACGGCCCTCAGTCGACCACCTCTACGCCGAACACGCCGCTTGTGCCGTCGCTAATGACCCCCAATCAAACGGTCTCTTCAGCATCAAATCAGACACCGCCTCATTCGGGCCCGACACCGTCCCCAGCTGGCCTTGCGAGTCTCGGCAAGGGTATGACCTCGCAGGAACGGGCGGCGCTGAATACTCCTCGCAGCACGTCCATGTCCTCGCAAATGGCTGCCATCACCGCAGCGTTGGATCGTGACAATTCACCCAGTCCACCAATGAACAATAACAAGGGCAAGTTGGATTCCATCAAGGAAGAGATAAAGATGGAGATTAAACAGGAGCCGCCGGACGACCCGCCGAATCACAGGATGGACGGTAAAAGTGTGAACAATGAGATTATTATCAAGACTGAGCCGAAGGCCGAACCAATGGAAGAAGGCTCAAACGAGGCGACCGTGAAGGAAGAGCCTGGCATTAAAGAGGAAAGCATGACTCCCGGCATTAAAGAAGAGAGCATGACCGCCTCTGACATCAAGCCCTTGGTGCCGGAACCGATTCAGCCGAGTGGTACATCCACTGACAAGAAAAAGTGCTTGTTTAAACCTGATGAGCTGCGCCAGGCGCTAATGCCGACGTTGGAGAAACTGTATCGACAAGATCCCGAGTCCATACCATTCCGACAGCCGGTGGATCCCCAAGCGTTGGGTATACCAGATTATCCAACAATTGTGAAGAAGCCGATGGATCTGTCGACGATCAAGAAGAAACTTGACACGGAGAAGTACAGCGATCCGTGGGAATACGTCGACGATGTGTGGATGATGTTTGACAACGCCTGGCTATATAATCGCAAGACTTCTCGAGTCTACAGATATTGCACCAAGGTAATGTTTCTCTAACGACATTATCGCAAATATGCTTTACGTATTCGTGTATAATTTAATTAATAATTTGCTCGGTTTTTTTTTTCAAACAGCTCTCGGAAGTGTTCGAGCAGGAAATAGATCCGGTGATGCAGGCGCTGGGCTATTGTTGCGGTAGAAAATACACGTTCAACCCACAGGTGCTTTGTTGCTACGGCAAGCAGCTTTGTACGATACCTAGGGACGCAAAGTATTATTCGTATCAGAACAGGTCAGTATGCACAGTACATTCAACGTAAATTGAATTATAATGCGTAGAACTTAAATGACGTGAGAGATAATACGTTATTCGAAAATACCAATGCTTAAAATGCTAATATTAAATATATTAGTTGTTAATGTCGTATATGTCAAAAGATTAAAACACATGTACACAGATATATTCTTACTTTAAATTGCTGGCGAAATTGGATTAATTTATTATACTTTTCTCAATCCGTATTAAGAATACATAAGAAATGGCATTTTAAGTATTTTTAATTTAGTTTGAGCAATTATATAATCAGAGTGTGCACGATGGGGACACGTTTTAATCAATGTACTATATAGCTGTTAAGTTTATAGGGCATTTGAAAAATTGTGTTCCTCGCGTATTCATCTTATGCAAACTCTTGACATAAAAGTGTTTTGTCGCTGAATACGCTAAATTAAATTGACAGGTTAATTAACTTGCTTTTGACAATGTGTGCAAAAGCAGGTCAGTCCCCTGATCTACACGTTTTCGAAGCTACATGTACGAATTTTCTTTCGTATTAAGCTCACGCACTTAAAGTTTGTATATTAGTTGCGCATATACTTAAGGGATATGTACATATTATTAAGAGTAGAAAGCGTAGCCTTAAAGCAGAAATCGTGTGGAAAGTTACGGCGTAAGGATAGCTTTTTAATCGGTAAATATAAATGGTTTTACATAGCCTTTTGGTATATGCGATTAAGATTTAGAAAATGACGTATAAATTGATATTTTTTTAATATTGGCACTGTTCTCTTCTTTATATGTTATCTTCGCCCATGGGTTGCGCACGCATACACAAATCCTTGTTTGCCGCTTACTTCTTGTGTTGCCTGCGACCTTGCTTCTTTTCGACTCTACTACTGCGAAAAAACTTGATACTTGGAAAACTCTAATTGAAAAAAAAACCCAAACGATGTCTTTCCACGATCTTTTGAAACCAAAATCCGGATCTGAAACAATTGGCCATTGCATGCACATGTAATTGCAAAAAAATATCGAATGTACATATAAAAAAAACACTTGCCAAAAATTGACGGAACTCGATACGCCGAGACTTGGACACACATTTGGAATAAATTGGTCGTCGTACATAATAAAAATGCACACACGGCGCCGATATAATAGTGGTCTTCTAAAGGGATTTGGTATTCTTTCCGACAGATACACCTTCTGTCAGAAATGTTTCAACGACATTCCTGGTGACACAGTGACGTTAGGAGACGATCCAGCGCAGCCTCAAACGTAAGTGAAGTCAAATGATTGATGCGTGTAACTTTGTTAATGTTATTCTGATTCGGCACGATTTATACGACGTCTCTGTTCCTCGTAGTGCCATCAAGAAGGAACAGTTCCAGGAAATGAAGAATGATCACTTAGAGTTGGAACCTTTTGTAACTTGCACGGATTGTGGTAGGAGAGTACATCAAATTTGTGTGCTTCATATGGAGCACATCTGGCCATTAGGGTAAATAATTTTTTTTTATTTTACCAAGAAAAAATTTCAAGAATTATGTTGTTTTCATGCGATTGAAATAAACGTTCGTTTATTTACTGTCTGCATTCCAAATTTGTGAAAGTTATGGAATGTCTCGTGTACTTAGAAATTATTTTTCCCTTGACAGATTTACCTGTGATAATTGCTTAAAGAAGAAGGGACAGAAGCGCAAAGAGAATAAGTTCAATGCCAAACGATTGCCGGTAACAAAACTTGGCACGTATATCGAAACGCGCGTGAACAATTTCTTAAAGAAGAAAGAAGCCGGCGCCGGTGAAGTCGCAATCAGAGTAGTCGCTTCCAGCGACAAAGTGGTCGAAGTCAAACCCGGTATGCGAAGTAGATTCGTCGAGAACGGTGACATGCCCGGCGAATTTCCGTACCGCGCGAAGGCTTTGTTCGCGTTCGAGGAGGTCGACGGCACCGATGTCTGTTTTTTCGGTATGCACGTGCAGGAGTACGGTAGCGAATGTACGCCACCGAACACCCGACGGGTTTACATCGCGTATCTCGACTCTGTCCACTTCTTCCGGCCTAGACAATTTCGAACGGCTGTGTATCATGAGATTCTCCTTGGATATCTCGACTACGCGAAACAGCTTGGGTAAGTTTGTTGTCAAGCAAAAAGAAATTGATTGTTATCTGTAGTACATGCATGATTATATGCATTTAAGATATGAATTTTGTATATATTAAAAAATATATATATAAAACAAGGAAACATTGTGACATTATAGATACACTATGGCTCACATTTGGGCTTGTCCACCTTCCGAAGGGGACGATTATATCTTCCACTGCCATCCCGCAGAACAAAAAATACCAAAGCCTAAAAGATTGCAAGAATGGTACAAGAAAATGTTGGACAAGGGCATGGTCGAGAGAATCGTACTCGATTATAAGGTTAGCAGAAAAGCATATTTTACAGATTTTTAGAGTAGTCTCCTGTGTTTCCGTTACGTATCGCGGTATCGTATCGGTGTCAAACGAGACTTAAATGAATGTCTGTGGTAAAGCTAGTGTTCTTGTTACATTTATAGCAATGAACATAGGATTTGCAGACAACATTTTTCTACCAACTATTTTTGCTTATTTGCGCATATCTCTCTTTTAAGACAGGAATATACGAGTAAAATTTTTGTATATAGGACATCTTAAAACAAGCTATGGAAGACAGGCTTTCGTCCGCAGCAGACTTGCCGTATTTTGAAGGCGACTTTTGGCCGAATGTATTGGAAGAAAGTATTAAAGAATTAGATCAGGAAGAGGAAGAAAAACGTAAACAAGCTGAAGCAGCGGAAGCAGCCGCTGCTGCGGCGAATGCGGTAAGTTGTGGAAGAATGTTCCTACTTGTATGGAATAACCGTCCTTCTCGTCTCATATATTTATGCCCTCGATTTTGTATCGCTTCAGATATTTTCGTTGTCTGAAGACTCGGAAACTCCGGACGGTAAGAAGAAGGGCCAAAAGAAGGCAAAGAAATCTAACAAATCTAAAGCGAATCAAAGGAAAAATAGCAAGAAATCGAATACTCCTCAGACTGGCAATGATCTTTCCGCAAAAATCTTTGCCACTATGGAAAAGCATAAAGAGGTGTTCTTCGTGATTAGGTTGCACAGCGCTCAAAGTGCAGCCAGTTTGGCAGTAAGTTTTTTTTTTATAATTTACACATCTCTCTCTCTCTCTCACACACAAAGCTTGATACATGCGAGCATTAATTCTTATTTAAATCTTTAGCCTATCCAAGATCCCGATCCTGTCATCAATTGTGATTTAATGGATGGCCGTGATGCTTTTCTCACGATGGCAAGGGAAAGGCATTACGAATTTTCATCACTTAGAAGAGCGAAGTTTAGTTCCATGTCTATGCTGTACGAATTACATAATCAAGGCCAAGACAAGTTCGTTTATACTTGCAATAACTGCAAAAGTCATGTGGAGACCAGATACCATTGTACAGTTTGTGACGTACGTATCAGAGATTACTTTAGAGAAAAAATGCTCATGCTTTCTTTCATATCTTTCGCGCTAATTACAATTCCGATTTTATTATAGGATTTCGATTTATGTGTAAGTTGTAAAGATAAAGACGGTCATCCACATCCGATGGAGAAACTTGGCTTTGATTTGGACGATGGCTCTTCACCAGCGGATGCGAAACAGACAAATCCACAGGTAACTTATTGGCTTAATTTAAAAATATCCATTGCAATTACAATAAACCTATAATGCGCTCATATTTTTTTTTGTTTTTGTGATATAGGAGGCTCGGAAATTATCGATACAAAGATGTATCCAATCATTGGTGCATGCTTGTCAGTGTAGAGATGCTAACTGTCGTCTCCCGAGTTGTCAGAAGATGAAGCGAGTGGTGATGCATACGAAGAACTGCAAGAGAAAGACAAACGGTGGTTGTCCTATTTGTAAACAACTGATTGCGTTATGTTGTTACCATGCAAAGCACTGCCAAGAGGCCAAGTGTCTCGTTCCGTTCTGCTCCAACATCAAGCATAAGATAAAGCAGCAACAGCTGCAGCAACGATTACAACAAGCACAACTGCTCAGGTTAGTAATATTATCAAATTTTCATGTATTATTGTGCTAATGCATATTCAAATATATGTTCTTTTGTCTTTTTTCAAATATTACTCTATTATTGTTTATTAAAACAGCGAATTGCAGAAAGCTATCTAAACTAAAACGAGTGAACATATTGTACTCGTTCGCTTACTTCTACATTTGTCTCTGCGTTTTTTAAATTTGCTTACAAGATTTATTTCTTATAACTTTTTATCACTTCCTCTCTGAATAATATCGTTATAAATTATTTTACTTTCCATTTACTTTTAAACTTAAATCTGTCTGTTTGTATCTATACATCTTTTATACATCGAAAACATTCGTCAATATTCGCGTTTATTCGTGTAGGAGGAGAATGGCTGTGATGAATACGAGGCCAACCGGGCCTGTAGCTGCAATGCAGGCTGGACAACAGACCTCAAACGTTGCCATGACAACTGGAGTCGCTATGAAACCTGGGGTCAGCACATCGAATTTGCCAACACCGCATCAACCAGGTATCGGATTGAAACCCGGGACGCAGACGCCCCCTGCACATGTATTACAGGTGGTGAAGCAGGTACAAGAGGAAGCAGCGAGGCAACAAGCACCGCATGTCAATTACGGTAAAGTGACGCCGGGTGGTGGTGTTGGCGTGGGTGTTGGAGTAGGTGGTCAAACCGGTGGGGTGATGCCGCCGCCGCAGATGCAGCGTCCATTGCCGGTCCAGATGTCAAATCCAAGTGGCACGCATCTCATCCCGATGGATCAGTGGACAGCGAGGTATCTATTAAATTCACACGTTTTCTTTTATATGTTTTATATAATTCTCTTTTGTAGGAGAATCATATACGATATATATGATTCTCTTTTAGGAGTTTCCATTAATTTTTACAGATTTTTTACTAATGAATGATAATTTCTCAAGAATGAAAACGCGTTTGAGAGTCGTTCTTGATGTTTATAGCAGGTATCAGCCGAATGCGGTGATGCAACAAAATCCTAACTTGGCGCGACAGCAGACACCGCAACAACTGATGCAGCAGCAACAACAGCAGCAGCAGCAGCATCAGGCTCAACCGGGGATGGGAATGAGTGCGCAAATGTCACGGCAACCAGTGATCGGGCCGGTCGGGCAGGTCGGGCAGGTCGGTCCTCAGACAAGCAATATGCAGAAGCATGCTCTTCAGCAATTGATGCAGACCCTCAGGAACCCGAGCACGCCCGACCAGCAAAACCAAATACTCCAAATACTCAAGAGCAATCCACCATTGATGGCCGCCTTTATCAAGCAACGAGTGAGTCGAGTAACATAAAAAAATATATATATAATATGTCTATATTGTTATTCGCAAATTTCACCACTTTGTGATCTTCTTAATAAAAAGGCGCTTGTCCATCAGCAACAACCTGGTCAGCATGGTGGGGCAATCGGCGGCCCATTGGGTCCTAATCAACCGCAACAACAACAACCTGGTTTGCAGCATATGATGTCCCAACAGCAGCAGCCGCAGCAGCAGCAGCCGCAGCAGCAGCCGCAACAGCAGCAGCAACAGCAGCAGCAGGGCAGGCAGCTACAGATACAGATGCTGACGCAGCAGGCGCAACAACAACAGCCAATGCAGCAGCAGACGCAATGGTACAAGCAGCAGATGTTGGTGCAACAGATGCAGCAGAGGCAACAACAGGTCCAGCAGCAGCAGGCCCAACAGCAGGCCCAGCAACAGCAACAGCAACAACAGCAACAGCAGCAGCAGCAGCCGTTTACTCAACCACCGGCTCCACCATATGGTCAACAACGACCGATACGACCATCTCTTCTTGGTAATTACACGAACCATCGTAATTACTTAGAAAACAGTGGGGCTGTAGTATGTAGAGTGTTTTCTCGACACCAACGCTTGCCCAACTCCCTAGGTTACGGAGGTTTCAACGAACAAGGCTACGGTCAGCCAGGTCTAAAACCCACTCCACCGCCCGTGCCCTCGCCGCAAGGCGTCATGGGTCCGCCGGGGATCTCCGTACAGCAACAATTGATGCAGTCAGTCCGTTCGCCACCGCCCATCCGATCTCCACAGCCTAACCCCTCGCCGCGACCTGTCCCTTCCCCCCGTAATCAGCCGGTACCGTCGCCGCGATCGGGCCCGGTGCCATCACCGCATCATCATCCGCCTCACGGCACGCCGACGCATTCGCCGGCCCACGAGCTCGGCGGCGGCCCTAGCGAGATGATGCTCTCGCAGTTGGGTGGCGGTCCAGGCGCGCCCACCGGCCATCCCGCCACTATGCCTCATCATCCCTCGCCGGCGCCAGCGCCCACGAATGGCGGCGCAGACGCCAACGAGGTGACGCCGATGACGCCGCAGGACCAACTCTCCAAATTCGTCGAGGGGTTGTAGTGACTGTTACGGACGATCACATCGGTCGATCACATCGGTCGTTATGTAAGTGTTTCCCTTAACGGAGACGACGACGGCGGCGCCCGGACGGCTGCGACCGTTCGCGTCGCGTGAATTTATAAATAATAACGAAACGTTCGCGAAATTATGAAAACATTAGATAATTAATCTTGAAATTCGCACGCGCGCGCAGATAGAGACTGAAAGAGAAAGCCTGACGCGCGTTTCATCAAGTCTCATCGAGCGATCGAGCCTGTCGCGCCTGAGGGTTCGGACTTCCTTAGGACCGCAGGATAGTTTCTGATTCCGCGATGATCCTCGATGATACGAACGAGATGCTCGATTCGCGCGTGCGCGCATTTTTTCTTTCGATTTTCTACGTTATGCGATATGCGTCGAAAGACAAGACGGAAAAAGATAACGCGACGTTGGTGCTTTTTAATTCTACTCGGCCTGGCTCAAATAGACTCAAAATTGTTTTCGTCCTTGGTCGAGAAAGAAAGAGAGAAATACAAATCGGTAGGACGAGGAGGTACGAAAGACTAAAGCGAAACTATCGACAGACTATTATTACGTATTCTCCCTTCGTATCCTCCAGAGCCCCCTCGACTCTGCCACTCTTCCTCGCTGCTACTCGTGCAGGGTGAGTGAAATCGTACAAATATATATATATATACATATATATATATATACATATATGTATGTTGTGTATACTTAACGTTAATTAAATAATTAATAGTTCAAATACTATTAGTTCGTAATTAGTTTCGTAAATGTATGCAATTATATACCATTATAATAACATTATCGTAACAAAAAATACAAAGTATATGATAAAGAAGACTTGTATGAAAGATAAACGATAAATATAGATAGGGAGAATCCATTAGAATGTTGTATGTACGGGGGGAAAGAAAGATAATTTATATATAGGTCGTACATTAAGTAATATGTTCGTTTAAGGAAAAAGATTTGTTACTAAGAGGATATCCCTAAGCGCCACACCGAAGGTTGTATCTTAAACCTTGAAATTTTATGGCTTTATCGCGAGTGCTCCGCGCATTTTCGGATGCCGTGAGTCATCTGTGGAACTTGAAAGACTGCGATACTCTCGACAAGATGCCTGCTCAACCGCGTCTTGTCGAGAGGCTCGCTCACTGTGACGTTGATGTTGTAACCAAAAAATAGAAATTCACAACAGGCTGCTAGTGCGCGCGGGAAGGTTTATATAAAGAAAAAAAAAGGAACATGTTAATTTTGATGACGAAAGAGAGGTAGAATGACGTAGTTTTTTTTTCCGACTGAGGGTCCACTGCGTGTGTACAGTTCAATCAAAATGTAACTAATGAGAATGCGTATTCGATACCGGGCCCTCGCGTGAAAACTCTGTAAATACTAGATTATTATTACGACGATTATTAATTTACCTGCCCTTATTATTATTATTAATATTATTATATATATTATAATATATTATTATTATTATTATCAACATTAATCTATTACTATGATCAATTCATACATAAATCTATCTATTGTAACATTTGCAACAAAGGAAGTTCACGCGCGTTATTACTACTATACACGGGTTAGAGATTGGCCCGCGTACAAAACACACACCGAACCACATTACATGACTATTGCCAGTGTTGTATCATAGTAAAGCTCTAAGTGTAAGTTCCTTCTCCTACCCTTCTCCCCCTTGTCCCCTTTCGCCCCGACCACCTCGATCCACTCCCC
>VBVQ01005986.1:0-10508 GCA_011636635.1 Tetramorium simillimum | reverse complement strand
TCCTCCTCCCGCCTGCACGCGACCCCCGCTGCCCCACCATCAGCCTCCGCCGACGAACAGTCTCTTATAATGAGGTCGTCGGGAACGTGACGACCTTCGTGGTAAGATTGCACCAGTTTCGATGTACCGCGACCTCAACGCCGCGTAGGAGCCGTGCCGGAAGAGACGCAGCTCTCCCTCTCCCCTCGCGTACTTTTCGGATCAAATGTGTTATGAAGTCGTACGGGGGAGAAGGAGAGAGAACACGAGAAAGAGAAGGATGAGTCAGATGATATACGCTTGCCAGGGCGAGCCGCGATCGTCGAGAACGAATTGCGGGATCTGCATCGCGCTTCGTCCGTTTGACGGCGATGACGTCTTTGTTCAACCAGCGCTCCGCGCTTCCATTTGGATCTCTTCCCCCGCGTGCGTGACGCGGTTGGATCTTGACCACGGCCCGTTTTCCCCTTTCCCCAGAAGGAGATCGTTAGCACGAGTCATCGATTGCGCGAGCTCTCTTACTTTATGGGCGCTCGTATGCAGTTAGGCGAGGGGCACGAAAAGAATCGAGATGTATTTATTGCCCGCCTCCGCACCCGCGGATCCAGTTCTCCGTGTGTTTTCTTAGGTGAGATTTAATGTGCCGCTTTAATAATTTCAGATCTGGTTTAAGGGACTTTACAGCGTTCGCGCGCGCGAGCGTGGATTATATCTCACCGCAATTAATACACTTGGCGAATTTTAATCGCGGATTTTCTTACGAATCGCCGCGAAAGGCAAAGTCTACATCTTTTCGACAGGGGATCGCGAGTTTCTGGCTGCATACAGTAGTAATCTTATGCGGTACACACGTGCGCGCACATTCGTTTCTCGCGGTTATTATATATTCAGTACCGCACGGTGATTTTTACTCGTCGCGCAATATTCTGCACTATATTAGCACCGTTCATGAATACGTAACTATTTAAAAATACCGTTAACAAGACAATTTTTAGCAGCTGATTAACGCAAAGTCGCATCTTTTTATTATCCGTAGCATACGTAAGTTTATCGATTCTAACATTGTGTAGTAAATTCTTTCATTAATTAAAAAAAAAATACGGCAAGGAAATACGATTAATACAATGGAGCACTTTAACGGCTGCGCTATAAAATTTCACATATAGCGATTGGAAATGCGCGGTGTTGCTTTCCTGTTACATGCACCGTTTATTTTATCGCGTTTCTTATAAGTTCGACGAGGCATTTGCGATGAATTCTGCGCTAGTGCCAACGCAAATGTTTAACGAAGAGGAGTTGTGAGGTCGTCAGCCGGCTATTTATTTACAGTGATCCCGCCGCGATTTTCGATCTCACGGTTGATGTAGAAAGCGCGTAGCTCACGCGGATATCGCGTAAAGTGCTCGTCGTGCGGTGTTGCTGTGCTTACGTCGAGGTATTTTACGATGTTATGCTAACCCGAATATCTGACGGAGCGACGCACCGACAGGCGTAAAGCGTAAAGCATCGTTAATCACGGCCCACGAAATCTTTGTATTTTTTTTCTTTTCCTTCGTTGACCGACGCAGTCACTTTCGAAAACGGATTTTATCATTTGCCTCAAACAAAGGACCGCCTCTATTCTTTTTTTTTTTATTCCCAGAGAATGATGTATCGCGCTACTTATTTTATCATAAATTTCTTTTGATACTTAACTTGTGTCCCCGTCAACTCGGACAAATCGGAATCTGTCTCGTGGACGGCGCGCCGCGTCGCGCGATTTTATTTCCTCGCGAAAGCACGAACCCGCCCCGACGAAATTTTGGGGCCAAATCGGCCGATCGATCGCGACTCGTATTCTACGTATGACGAAGAGGCAGCCCGCGCGGCAGCCGGGGACATAAAATTCGCTAATCTGAAATGCAAATGCCACGCACGATTCCGCAGCGTATGCGTCGTTGCGGAATTTTTATTATTGCGACGTGAACTTAAGCCTGTTGTTCACGGTACACGGGGCCTGTGTAAAGTGAAGAACAAATGTAACGAGGCAGTCGCGTCTTACTCAGATAGTAGCTTACCTGATCAGGCGCGCCTTACCCTTAAGCGCAACTTCTTTTTGCGGGGGCCCTCTTAGTATGCACGTGCGACCGTCGTAAAGTAGATGTACAGATCGCGCGTATCTTACGAAACTAAATTGGAACGAGACGAGGGGGGAACGAAGAAACAAAAAAAAAAGGCAGAGAGCCGAGAGATAGAAATGAAGGCAAGAAAGAGAGAAAGAGAGAGAATGACGGAGGGAGGGAGGGAGGGAGGGAGGCAGAGGAAGGCCAGCGAGAGAGGGAAGAAGAAAGAGTGAGAAGACGGGTAGAAACTTGGTGCACAGAACGCACGACGAGAGTGCGAACACCCACCGGCCAGGCGCGGCATATCCAGCTGGCTCTCCCACGCGTTCTCGGCCAACTGACATCTTCATCATCCGCCGCCGGAGTCACGTAGTAACAGGATTAAAATCCTTGCGCGCAGCCACCTCGAAGGACGTATCCGTCGAAAAAACACCTGGGTCTTCTTTCCTCCGCCATTCTTGAAATCGGATCGGCGGCCAGCGCCTTCCGTGAATTTTGTGGCGTCGATGTGACTTCGACTTGTGTTACCCGAATATACACGAGCGAAGAGACGATTCCTGTGATGCCCTTATAAATTTTTCGCTGCATGTAGTGCAGTATTCATTTTTGAGGAATATTATGTTTAATTTTCTTAAGTATCAGAAAAACCACTTTAGATATTAAAAGAAAATTCTAAAAAGTTGCTATTCGAAGTTAGAACAAAAGCAGACAAATTCAGTTAAATAGACAATAAACGAAAAAATAAATCTAAATACTAAATGTAAAGAAAGAGAGAAAATATAGAGAAAAATATATATCTTTAAAAAACTTTTTTTTTCGCAATCTTTTCTGTCTTCTATTTTTTTTTTCTATTCCTGAAATATAGTGCTCGTTCGCACAAAACGTACCATCAGCGACATCCGCAAGGACCAGCTTTGGAGAGCCGAGCTGGGCGCACGAGCGGCTGCAGATAGTCGTCGATTCTCCTGCTAACATAACTACGTATTATAGGATGACCACTAGGCGAGGATTAAGCCTCGATGTCATCGATGTGGCCGGGCATGAAGTGGGTATGGAACGAACAGTCCTTCGCACACGGACAACCAGCGCGCTGGTTATCGGCCGGCCGCGACCGCTACAAATCTTGGGCTATCGTCGGATCTCTCCTGGTTTTTGGTGGCTCTCTAATGCCTCTGCTCTCGCTTTCGAACATCGCGAATGCTTAGGGAGGGACCGTTGACTACAGCGGAGAGAGAGAGAGAGAGAGAGAGAGAGAGCGAGAAAGAGTGTATGCGTACGTTTGTACATGTATGTGTATGTGCGGGACAGAGAACGGGTAGGGGATCGAGGAGAGGTCTCGTGGACTTCGATGGATATCCGGTACCCATATATACCCATCGGTGGCGGAAAGGGACACGGGAATCGGCAACGGCGGTGGTACTTGTGAACAGAGGGGAGAGGGAGAGCGAGCGAAAGAGAAGTCACACTGACGGTATAGATAGTAACTAGGGATCCCCATAGCTCTTGGCGTGGTGCACATAAAGAACAGAAACGTCGGGACGTGTTCAAGACGAACTGCGCTTACGCGGACGCGGATTGCCCTACGAGGATGAGACGGCGAGCGGGGAGGGAGATCGCGCGGGACGGTCGTGGATATCGGTAAAAGGAAGAAGAACGAATCCAGACCCCGATGAGAGAGGAAGGGAGGGGACCTGCGACCGACGCGAGTTCATCGGCGAGCCGATCGCCGAAGAATTACCGATTTCGATATCGTCAACGGTTTTCTGATATCCGATAGCGATTCTCATGCGGGATAATTTTATACGAATTTTATATAGCAAGTTCTTAGTTTCACACGAAGAGGGATCATCTTTCATATCTTCAAGTACCCGTTTATTGCGATTATTTATATTGAAAAATCTATTATGAAGACGAAATCATGTGTTTCCGTAATTTACGCCGCAAGATTGAGGCGATATTGCCATTTTCTACGTATTCGTCTGCATCGATGTTGCTCCGTTCCTAGATTTCGCTCGTCAATAGCGAGAGTTCCATTACAGCCGGTCCTCCGCGGCGCGGCGCGGAGATGTGTGTATCGACGGTAGCGTTTAAATACCGTTGGGAGGAATGAGGGCTCGTTTCTTTAAGACGAGGGTTAGTTTAAGGGCCGTTCGAGAATCGGTAGCCTCTCCGGCGATGTTTTATTTTATCCTCTCCGCTCCATAAGATCGCATTCTTTACGACCCATTAGACGAATTCATTACCAGCCCCGGGCAATAGGTAGGTGAGGTCCGTAAGCCCTCTTTTCTCCTTCCCCCTTCCTTTTTCTCTCTCTTCATCAGTTATCCTCCCATCCTCCCTGCCATCCCGCTCTTCTGCCTGATCTTCTCCTCTTCCTGTCTTTCTGTCTTACACTCCTTTCACTCCGTCTCTCTCGTCTCTTTTCACCCTTTACTTTCGCCTTATGCGCGCGCGGAACTTGATCGTTTTTGTCCTGAATCGTCGACTTATCCCCTCTCCGTTTGCCCGCTGCGGAAACCGAAGAGGTCGGTCGCTTCGTAATTATTATTCGAATGGTCGATCGAATCCGAGCGTCGATCGGGCGTATATGTACGTTCTATGTTTACGATAACGTCGCCCAATTGATGCGCCGGCTGATGCACCCGGCGATTTAGATAGGGAAATCAGAGGCGATGCACCGATTCGAATTGAATGCACTGGCGATTACCAAGAGCGTGTACGCTCGATCGACGGTTTTTGTTACAGTATATATCGCGGCTATCTTCGCGCACAATTGCGCGCGCGACGATAACCGTCGTTCTTTCCGCTGGAAGCGCATTATCGAACGCAACGTTTTAGCGCGCGCGCGCGCGCGCGCGAGAGATCATTCGGTTACCTTCTTTCGGATCGACGAATCCGCGATCATTATGCTTGAGTAATTACGCGCCGTTGACCATGCGTAACGGGCGACTTCCGGAGATCGGGCGTTCGCGCGGCGGCTTTAATAGCCCGACTCGTGGAATCAAGTCTTATTGAGGATTTATTGGGCGAACGCTAAGATAGAGCAAGATTTAAATTCTTTATCGTTACCGTTACCCATCCGTCTTGCGCCCGCCCTCTTCTCTCGGATTTCACTGGCCTCATCGGCTCCCTTTTTCGCCCTTCACAAATCCTCCTTTACGGTCTCCTTCGCAATTGAGCTCGCGACGGGCTTACCTTCGAATTTGGACGAGCGTATTTCGTAGTCGAGCCTTAATCACGAACTTCTTATCCCGATTTTACGAACATTGATGACTCACGGCAATACGCAATCTGTAATATTACATTTCGTATGTGTATAAATAAGAATGTGAAACGTTTCTAACTCGTAAAATTAAATGTTCAACTTTATGGGTTACACCCATCACGTGTACCTCTCGGATTTTATATGCGTTTCAGCTCGTCCAACGTAAATTATAAAACTATCACACATTTTCAACATTTTTATATTTTTCTGGGACAAATCGGAATTCTCTCTTTATTACAAATTTTTATTTTTTTTTATCTGCGGTTGCTTTATCTGCTTTCCTTCTCTATTATTATTAATTTTATATCGTTTTACATCGTATATATTTTTTTTGCTACATTAAATTAGGTAATTAACATTTATCATACACACAAGACCTACCAGAAAAAAGTACATCAGGCCGGCATTTACATTAAGCGTATTCAGTAAATATTCTGAAAATGAGTCTTATACACTTAGAGAATCGCTTCATTCCAATATTAATCGTTTGTTAGTCGAATCCAGAGTAGCTCGGAGAGATCGTTCCCGCGCGACGGCATCACCGCCGCCGATCCTTCCCCGCGGGAATATCGCGAGCGGAGTAAAGTAAAGAACGGTGGCGCGGGGGGGCGTGAGGCAGCCGCTCGGCGTTGTATCAATTCATTAGCGCATTACGGTTAAAATAAAAGTATCCGCGTATCTGCGGCATGCGGTGTATCTCTTATGAAAAGGACGAGTAGTGGCCGACCGGTTTCTGCAGCTCCTTTACCCACCTTCCCTCCCACTTCCTTGTCTCCCCGTCTCTCGCGATGTCCCCTTCTGTCGCCCGTTCTCCCTTCGGCTCCTTCAGCGGACCGACCTTCACCGTGATTTGCTGGCTGGGGCGACCACCATCCGGCGACTCGAAGTCATCATTATGCACTGCAAATGGCGAAAAAAAAAGAGAGAGAGAGAGGAGAGAGGAGGTAAAGACGACGCGCGAATCCAGTCAGTGTGGGTGAGAAGGAGAGCCGTGGCGGGGAAAAGGCGAGGGGCGCGCGAGTGGGATGATCGGGGAATTCGTTGGATTCAACGAAGGGTCCGAAGGCGAGCGGCGGCCTTGAGGGAGATGATATCTCGCGAAACGTCTCCCGGCTGATAAGCGAAATCGTGCGCTCGTAATGTGGTATACAGAGTCACCGGTTTATCTAGTTTATCCGCCGACCATGTCTATTCTTTGCGGCTAACATACGCGGGGGTGAGTTTGATACTGATGCGGATACATTCGATGCGGTATTGTATGGCACCGAATTAGCGAGCGTGCACGCGGACTTCGGACTTGCCTCGCTATATTAAGGACTCCTTCTCCTCCTCCTCTTCCTTCTCCCTTTCTTATTCACTCCCGCTCACTTTTTCACTCTCTGACGTTCGCAGACGTAAATTTGAGCGCGATCTCTCGTCTCGGGTAAGCGAGGAGATAAGCCACGCGCGGAGCAGAACGCAGACAGTTACCGGTATTTCTAATTAATGCGTGCATCTATCGAAAGAAAACGAAAAGTAGTTTCACGCTCAACGATCGCGCGTCGATAGCGTAAATCCGTATTATTAGTTAGATACTTAACGATTGAACCGTCAGCTATTTACTTAAAGACACATGCCCTGCTGACAAATTGTTTCCAACCGATACTTACCTGGTGCTGCTCACACACTCGATTAATAAGACTTAATCGAGACTCGCGACGGCGCCAGTTTCTTGAAATATGTAAAACCTTTAGTCGTCAGGCGGTCGGTTGGCAAGTCGCTCGGGACGCCACTCGATAGTTGTTTCCTCGATTTCTCAACCGGAGAGCCTATTACATGCTTGATTTCCATAAAAAAGCGTTGCATGAATTTAAATTAATGACTATATAATGAAATAAAAAATATTCGTCGTATTCATAAGGAAAATTAATAACGGCTCATCTCTATAAAACATTTCCGAAAAGAAATGACATCGTCACATGTCGGTGAATGCTAGTCGTTGAGTTGTTGAAAGATTATCGGTCTTCGTTTTGGACGTTGGGTAGGAAATAAATACACGGTACAGGCACACATTTCTTAGTTTATAACATATATATTTATTTGAGCTTTAATTGCATTTTAAAATACAACCGAAATAATTAAATAATGACAAATCTGGTAAAATGGTTTCAAGAGTCGCGTATACATGATGCATATCTTTGTGGTTGCGTGTTTGTAAGTAGGTAGGTACGTTTCGAGCGTATCATTCGCACGGCTGGCTGTTCCTTTCCTCGAGTGTTACTGCGACGGCGTACGCGTGTTTTTTTTTTTTTTCACGTTTTATGTGTACGTATGCGTGTCGTGTACATGTGTAATATAGGGGTACATGTGTGTCGTGTTGGTCGCAGCCACGTAATCGTCTCGCATTACGTTCATCACACTCTCAGCAGTCGTATATAATTACAATATAATAATATTAATATTATTATTATGTCGATAAATACTTTTAAAGTCCGCGATGGAAGAATTAGAGTTTACAAGAAATACGTATACAAGTTATGTTCCGTTCTTTTCCGGCCTTCGTTGTTGAGGGCCGCACGCAGCTGCTCCATCTCTTCCGGTCTGCTTCTAGTCTCTCAATCTCTCGGAAGCATTCTTTCCCGTTCTCAGACTGTCACTCTATCTTTCTATCCCTCACCCCTCTCTCGCACATACGCACGCACCCATACACACGCGCACGCACGCACCCATCCACACGCCAAACGCACTCTCTCATTCTCTCCTGCTCATCGTAACATTCATATTACCGTCTGGTCCACTCGCGCCCTATTCTCTGCATTTATCACTACACTCACCACGCCACGCATCATCGTAATACAATAATCGTAATTATATAATCAATATACACAGTAGTCGCGATAATTCGAGTGATAATAATGACAATATTTTACACGTAAAATGACGCGTTGGCTCGCTCACGGCGCAATAAATATTATTTGAACAAAGAAAATTTACAATGATCTACACGTACGCATTTACATCGAGAAAATATGCGTTCTCCGATGACCATTTTTTCTCTCACGCATTCTCTCTGTCTCTCTCTCTCTCTTTCTCTCTCATTCTCTCACTCTCTCACTTTCTCTGCCTCTCACTCACTCGCACTCACGCTCTCCACTGTTTCATGCATGCATTCGACTCGCGTGTACTTATTCAATTAATCGCGAGCTTCGCTATTGCACCGCGTCTCCGCACCTTTCGGCTCTTGTCGATTTTACACCTGCTTCGTGTGTCTCCACACCTTCAATTCGCAGCAGTCATAACGCTCTCCGAGGCGGCTCACTCGTCCGTCCCCGTGAGCAAACTCACCGGTTTTTTTTCGTAGTAATAAGTATCAACAAAGAGATTCCTATACAGGGTCGAACCCTAGCCTATCCTATGCGCTAATAAACTACGGCCTTACAATCTAGAGGTATACATGCTGACGATCTTACGACAGATGATAGGTAAGCTTTCTCTTTTTCTTGTTCTCTCCATCTCTCTTTCTCTCTCTTTTCTTCCTCCAGCTCTTTCTCTAGCCATCTCTCTTTGCTCCAATCGATTTTTGCTGTTTCCTTTGTCTCGTTACGATCTTGCTCATCTCACGTCGTAAACGTCCTTAAGTATTTATAAAATCACAAACTTGGCCGCGTGCCGAGCCCCGTGACTCAGCAGTGCCGCGAGATATGGTGGCATCACAATTTAATTAACGCTCGTTCAACACCCACATCTTCGTTACACCCTCTCACGTTCCTTGGGCACGAAAGAAAGTAAGAGTCGCTGGTACAATTCTTGTAATTCTCATACCGATGGAAGGAAAGTGATACGAAAAAACGGAAGGCGAAACGTGCGAGAAAGTCTTAACGACACGGAAATGTCGATTGTACAAAGTTATACGCGTCCTTGCCTCGGACTCATATTTCTATAGTGATTGCGATCGAGGGAAAATTCTGCGAAAAGCAAAAAAAAATTCTCTCGCGACGTTTCCCATGTTGCACGTGATTCCATAGCGAGAAGGAAACATTCCAAACGATTACGCGCGTAGGTCTACTCTAGAGCATAATCTTCTCGTAACGACTAAAAATACAGTAAATGGGGAAAGAAGAGGGAGGGGGGGATCAGTATAAAAGAAATTATGAGAGAGGTGTATATAAAACGGAATTTAAGTTGCCCCTCTCCAATGTAGAATTTTTGAAGGGTCTGACGCACGCGCTAATCGTGCTACCAAACCAGGAATGATAAGATGCGTCCTCGATGATAGACTAAAATGATCGCCAAAAACGAAAAAGGAATCGCGTTGCATTTGCATTTATTCTGCGAGTGAACGAAATCTCTTACTATAATAATATCGTCGCAACGGCGAAGTCTTTTCGACGGAGATATCCACATTTAGGCTGAAAGAGTGCAGTGGCGAGGCTTTCAAATTAAAACAAAAATAAAATTATGTTTATATTTAATGTCAAAAAATGAAGTTTATTAAAATACTTTTTCGTAGAATGACAAGCAACCTTAAGTCTGACAATTTAACTTCGGCTTACTTCGTATGTTTTTCCATGAAGAGATTATATGGTATACATTAAATCAATATTATTTTCAAAAGCAATACAAAGAAGTTTTCGAAAATTATACCATTCTTTCAATGGGAAATAATAATTAATGATTAAGTAAGGACAATGCAGATGGATAATAATCTAAAATTTCCAAGTTTTACAAGAAGTACTTCAAAAAGAATACAAAGGAATTTTGTAAGATATAGGCCTCGTTAGTTTCCAGATTCAAATCTAATCGAACTCTTAGAGGAAAGCTACGTAAGAAATATGTAAAAAATATTCAATTTTTGAAGATTTCGGAAAATTTTATAAGAGACCTGAAAAAGGAATATAACATCGAAAAAGAAATTATACCATAATTAATCAAAAGATTACCAAGATTGTATAAAAAAGTTAAATTGAAAAAAGCAAATTGGAAAAAGAAAAATTAACTTTATTTACTAACATTGTAAGAAATTTTGTGTTGTTCAATTATAATTTTAAATAAAATTAAATTTTATTCAAATAGTAAACGTTATATATTATACATACACGTTTATATAAATAAAAATTATATTTTCAATAAAATAATTATATTATATTTTATATAATATATAATTTTATTAAAAAATTGCAAGA
>VBVQ01005985.1:0-10512 GCA_011636635.1 Tetramorium simillimum | reverse complement strand
CGTCTTGAACTCTATTGTTCATTAGAAAAATATGGTTGCAGCAACTGTTGCGTTGCATGTTACACAGTGTAGTGAGTACCCGGCTTAATATGCACATTATCACGTTACAATGATATAAATTATTCGTATAATTTTACTACTCTCATTTCTATATTTCTATATTTTATGCGCTACCGCGATCTCCTCTCCCCCCCTTCCCCGTCTCTCCTTGTCTGACAATGACAAATCGCGCGAAGCCAACAACAGTGAATGCGGACCTGTTACATTTTCTCGCCACACCCCGTATACGCGCATATTACCTTGCGCACGCACAAATTAGTCCCTCGGGAGCAGCGGGAGGAAGAGAGAGAGAGAGAGAGAAAGAGAGTGAAAGAGAAAGAGAGCGTGCCTCGGTCGACGACGTCGATCCGTTGTTGCCTGTTACGACACGCCGCAGGAATTCATCCGACGAAGCGAACTCCCGCGTGTTATTCCCGCTCGATAGCGTTCCTCGCGCCGATAGCGGGAGAGCCTTCAGCTCCTCGCTCTCAGGGTCGCTCGCTCTCTCTCTCTCTCTCTCTCTCTCGGGGAGAGATTAGACGCGGTTCTTGCGCGATAGCCGGTCTCTCTTGTCCCGAGATACGCGTTCGGCGTGCCCATCGCGATCTGGAGATGCTCACGATATCCCCATCGAGATACAGACTATCTGTCGCCTTGGACATTGAATACTTCTTGCGATGATATCTGAGAAAAAAAAAAAATAGTAGCGAGTGGAAAATAAATCGTAAGATTATTGAGTATTCTAATAATCACTTTGCGCGGTGAAAATATTTTTTTACAACGCCATAGATGATGCTCTCTTATGCCGTAATGGCAAGAGATAATTCTAATTAAATAATTATTTGCATCAATTTTCTTGATAATGTGCCGCTATCGTCCTTCCTGCTACTAATTATAATTATTAATTATTCTATACTTGTAATACTTGTGTAAGCGTCGGGTACTCGCGCCGTTTGATGCCGAATGCGGAATATATCAATGTCTTATTAAATTTAAGTAACCTGTCTGCAAGCCGCTGCGCCGTGAATCCTCCGGATCGACGGATCGATCGTTCGTAACCAGTTTACCGGTCGCTCGCCCGCTCCGCTCGCAGGCTCGCCGTAATTACTAATTACACGGAACGCACCTCTTCGTTAGGCCCGGTCGGGGAGAGCCTGTTTACGCGCTTTTCGCGAACACGTACGATTCGCTACCGGCTGAAATTGATATTTATGCCGTTATTACGCGGCACATTATCTCGTTAATTTCAGCGGCTTCCGCGACCCATTAACGCGCGCCTTCTCGCTCCTCGAGATCGAGCTCCACGGCCGTCCGCTTCGATTCGCGATTACGAGAGGGCGGATAAATTCGGCATTGCGAACAAATTGCGAGTATGTACATTGCGAGATTATCGCGCTTCTTAAATTAACATATTAATGTTGATATATCAATTCCTTCCTGATCGTTCCGATTTATGCAAATCTACATTGCAAATAAATGCAGGCGGACGTTACGACAATATTGTTGTCCGTGCCGAGACTTGATGCTCCGTATCTTTTTAGGCTAATGCTGAGCGAGCGGCGTGTAAATTCTGGGCACTCCCAGTAGTCGCTGTAGTGTGAAAATTATTACTCCCCCGCTATCCGCGACTCCCACGTCTATTAATTAGCGTAAAAATTTAGTCCGCGAGATAATAATTTTGCCTGCCGTGCCTCTCCGAACGTGATACATCCGATAGAAAGGAAACACAAAGCACAGATAACATTACGCCGCGATCCGACTATTTTGTTATAAATTTTTAACGCACGCGAGTATCTATGCGCCGTGAAATATTCATTTTTCGTCGCGTTCTTTCACCGCGACCGGTTCCCTCTTGCGCGCTCCCTCACGAGGGCTCTCTTCCTTCTCCCGTGCTTCTCGCACGACCGTATATCGCCGCCTTCATAATCCTGTCCGTATCCAACTCTAATTTCCTCTTTCGCTCCCTCTGCCCCCTCTCCCGTCCCTCTAGTGCCGCGACCCCGTGCGATACATTATTCATATCAGCATCCAGACAGAAGCACGTTTTGTCCCCGCCACGGCTCCCGCGCTCCCGGTGTAGGTCGGTCGCACGCAGCCAACGTCCGTATCGTACCGTGCACTAGAAAAAAAAGTTCCGCCGGATATAGGGAAAAATCCGCGTATCGGGCCGCGTGTATTTTCTGAATGACCGCAACGCGATTTATGCATCTTCCGTGCAAGGAGGGGAAAAAAAAAGAAAGGCGATAACCTCGCTTGGGCGATGATTTACGCGCACAATTTTTCGACTTTGGCGATATATTTATTTAAAAAAAAAAATTTTTTTTTTTCGATATACGTGGAATCCTCCCAATCTTAGAGGATTTTTCTCTTATATTCTCCTCAAAAACGTTCCTTTGAAATCGAGAGAAAAATAGTATAAACAAGAATATTTAAGGATGTTCTGGCTATACAATCCTAGCCAAAAGTTACTTCAATCTGAAATTAATAAAATTCTGTGCTTTTAAGGATTGAAATTACATTATTGCATTAAACGTGCTCATATTGTGTAAATGTCTTAAACAATGTCATTTGATATGATATTTGCCATGTTTCGGTTGACATGTACACTCTGACCTTTTTTCAAAACTTCACATTGTATTTTTATCAATAACTCGGTAATTACCGAGTTTTGTCAGTAAATCAAATATTGAGCAACGTTTCTAAAAAAAAGTTTAAATCGATTCTTTTATATCTAATGAGATATCTAAGCTCAATATTTGATTTACTTACAAATAAAGTTTCAGAATACTGGCAATGTTGCTTCTTTATTATTTTATTCATATAAAGAGAATAATACTGTTTTTCCATAAGAACACATGTAAAAATTAAAACTACAATAACTCGTGAACCAGTTAGAGAATCGGCTTCAGGTTTTAACCACGTGTTCAGATAACAAATGGAAACAATCTATAAAAGTTCCACGGTATTTTCAATGCAACAATGTTAGCGCCAGAACATCCTTAAGGCCTCCTGGTCCCTCGCCGACCATATTGGAGATCGTGACGTCAGAAGCGAGAAATTATTACACGAAAATTATTTTGCAACGTACTGTCAATTAAAAAGATACTCGGATGAAAACACACTGTAGGTCGCTTTAGCACACTTGTAAAATATACAGGACACTATTCCTAAAAATACTATATGTAAAATAAACATGATACAGAGCGTAGTCACATACCAACCAAACACGAAACACACACGTGATTTGACAACTCGGGAAAGAGAGACCGTGTCTTCTACATTGTGTATGCCTTGGTAATCTTAGTTTCCTGTATACTTTACACGTATGTCACATTAATCTGCAGTGATTTAATTCAAATATCTTTTAAAGATTTTCAATGTGTAATTTCTCGCTTCTGACGTTACGATTTCCAATATGGCCGGCGAGGGACCAGGAGCCTTAAGAGAGAAAAAAATATTTTTCACTCTATTGAAAGAGGATTATGTTTGCCGTAAAACAGGAAGTTTAGAATATAAGATTATAGGAGAAAAATCACTTTGAACATAAAATAGTTTTTTTTTGGGGGGTGTTCATCTCGGGGAGCATTCCTTCCATTCCGGTAGTGCATTACGTTTAGACAGGTACATTGTATCTCTCGCCGAGTAACAATGCGCGCAGTCTTCGTGTAGGCGATATATACCGTACTGCTATAATGTTCTTACGGAACGTAGATTTATTAACACTAAATGTCGCGTAGTAACGCGTAGGCGCGCAGTAGGATACTCTATAAAATGGCACCGCGTTTTATTACGATTCCTGCGAGCCATCAAAATTCAATTGATCTGCGTCCTTATCCGCGAACGAAGATTCTTATATATTTATCTGCCATCCGCCCCTTATCACCCGTCTCGTAAATCCCGATAGCACTCGCTCGATTAAACCCGGAGTCAAGTTTATCTTGTAGGCGAAGCGAATAGATGAATACGAGGTTTCAATGTCTCAGATATGATCTGGAAGTTAACTGTTATTTAATGCAAAACGGCGGTTTTAAAATTAGAAAGTCAATAGCGGAATTCCATTAAAGTCAGCGTTATTACTGATAATAATTATTGCGCCGCGGCAGTAGCGTTATTGTTTAATCAACATCAATCAATACGATTTATTAACGCAAGCTTCATTTCAGTGAAATAATAAAGCCCGTGTCGCGTAGGAGTATGGAAAGCGCGGGGAGCCAGGGGGGGGGGAATAGAAAAAATATGGCACAACAATATAACAGCCAGCGTAAAAAAAATATTTACGTCAAACAAAAAAACTTTATGAAACAGAGATCGAAGTGAAAGAGAGCAGCAACAATATCGGAATCGGGGAGGGGGGAAAAAAAATCGTGCACCGGCGACGACGCACCGTATTCGCTTCGGCAACCAAATATATCACAGTGGTTCTCTCTCACGCACGCGCTGCCGCACGCGCGCACACGCAGGAGCGCACGCATGCATTTTTACTCACGCACACCGTGGAACAACGCCGCGGTGCATAGTCGCAGCGAGCGGGACGCGCGGGGCTCCGTGTGTGCGTGAGAGCCGGTGCCGCACGTCAGTGCGTAGCCGCGCGCGCGCGCGTGTGTGTGTGTGTGTGCGCGGTAGTTCGTTACGAGGGAGGTCCCTGTGTGTGGGTCTAGAATGTGTCCTTGGCCGAAGTGCGTTGACCTTCCGTCGTGGCCGCGCGATGGTGTCCAGACTTCTACTTAGAGCGGGCTAAACCTCCGCCGGGAGAAGTTGGACCTCCCTCGTTCTCCTCGATGGTTTCTGCTTTCCTCCGGTCGGCAGGAAACGCGATTTATACCTAAAGGCTCGCGTCGAGGCGGAGCATTTTTTTTTTTTTAATTCGGGACGCGCATTCGCGAAAAATTCTTCGCCACGTCGGTCGAAGTTCGCCCGCGACGGGCGAGCAACGTCTTCTTTCTTAAATTTCCCCTTGATATCTTCTTATTTCTTTATCGAAAATAAATATTATTTGATAGCATAAAATTTGACTTCGATTAAAATTATATTAAAGAGAAAAAGAAGTTTTGTAGACTTTTCGAAATAACACGAATAATTTATTGTTTAACGATAAATTAATGTTAGTGAAACTGTACTAGATATAGATGTCAAATGATACCATAGGAGCGTTAATATTTTAGTAAGGGTACTGTCCACACATGATAAGTGCTTCGGAAATGTTGATACTTGCAAATGTCAACGTGTGTTAAAAATTTTAACGACACGTGGTATTTGAGAAGATGCTCGCTTTGAAATAAAATACTAGTTATTGATTTATTTATAAAAGAATGAAATGTTTTAATGAACGTTTTAAATTGTTCTCTATTCCTTATATATTTTAGAATATTATGCGAGACAGATTATTTAACAAATAAATGATTGTATAACTTATAATTATAGATAATCAAGTCAATAAATCGCGCAACTATGGAGATCTTAGATAATAAAATGCCTAATGCGACGAAGGAAACGAAAAGTACTTTTCTCGGTGTTGCATGTGACCAAAAGAAGTCTTGATATGTTTTGTCCGATCGCGTGCTACGCGCTGATAGCGCATGTGATATCCGCCGGTGCATTTCGAAGGTCGATAACCGCGTGAGAGTGAAAAAACGAAGGGAAAGAAACCGCGGCTTAACATTCGATCGGCGCTATAGACATTCGCGGAACAACTTGTCCCCGCGAACAGAATGCCCTGTCGCCTTGGACTTGAATTAAATCGAAAGTGGTCACGTAACGGGCATCTACCTTGCAGCCGGAGTACCTTCGTTCTCCGTACTTGCGTTGCACCACAAAGTCGGGAACGTCATTTCCGTGAATATTAATGACGCGGAAACGATTCGTACGTAGCACGTTGCGAGATTTTAGTTAGCCGCGAGTGCGGAAAAACGAATTTTTCTAACGTCAAATATCTTTGATCGACCGTTCAGTCTGTTTAATGGAGATTGGATAAACTTAACGAATCAAATATTTTATTTAATGAAAGGTTATATCATGTTGAATTTTTTTAAGTTAACTCTTGGAAACTTTTAAGGTTTATTTTCCTAACGTCAAATATCTTTGATCAAGCATTCGGTCTATTCAATCGAGATTGGATAAATTTAACAAATCAAATTTTTTTATTTAATGAAAGATATGTTGAATGTTTTTAAGTTAACTTTTTGAAACTTTTAAGGTTTAGAGAGATATATTATCGATTGGAAGACCTATGGGATTCCCGATAATTTGTATTTCGTTCGTCGTTATTTTATAAATCGAGTCGCAAATTGCGTCCTACTCGGTGAATAAAAGATGCGTCACTCTTAATTGCATCAGTACAAATTATATAGAGTGGCTGTGTCCGCATTTGATGTCGCGTTAGAAGAGGAGTTAAACGGAAGCCGATTTCCATGACTCGCGAGGATATTTGTCATCTTGCGGTAATTCGCAAATTGCAGAAAAATTCGAATCACGATGATTCAAGCGAGTACGAGGTATAAAAATGCGAATTACACGCGCATCAAGGAGGATGTTGCGGTGTGTCATTAAGTGCGAAGATGATGTGACATCGTAACTCATAATTAAGTGCGATAACATTGTGGCATTCAGATATCATCTTCTGTTCGCCATTTATTTACGCCGCGGAAAGATGAAGAAACTTTTTAATCGTATTTTTATTATATTATTAGTTGGTTACATGCTGCATTATTTTTATTCAAGTACAATTAGTCGACTACGTTTTCGTAATTATTAATATTTAGATTGTATTTTATTTTTATACCTGCACACTGAAAGAAAAATTCTCATTCAGAAAAATCTTGTAGGATTGATCAAATATTCTGATTATTACAAGTTATAAAGTATTGAGTTCTATTACAATAACCAGAATTTCTATTATAATAGTCAAAATATTTGATCAATCCCACAAGATTTTTTGATTCGTCCATCTTTAGCCAGAAGTTTTTTTTTCAGTGTATATATAAATTATCATGTTCTACGACACATTCTTCGGAAATGGTCTTACTGCTGTGCCAATCAGAGCGTCGAGCGACTTGAACCGTAATATTATCAGGGGTTAAGTGCAGGAATGAGTAGGGTTTAAAACACCTTGTTACAGTCGTGGTGTTCCCACTGGTGTGCTCACGCGCGCGCACACACCTTTGCGCAGGCTAGAAATTCCACGGCGCAATTAACTCTCGCCGGTCTATTAGAAGAGGCGAAACGAAAAACGCGGCCGCGCGAGAAACGAGCCGTGTCCGCGATCTCGCGGAGATCTTTAAAACACGCGTCCGCGCGCGTCTCCTAAGTCGCGCGGCCGCAATTGGACGAAGATCTCGTCGAGATCGAGATCGGGAGGTGTGCATAGCTCGGGAAACGTCTCTCGCCGCTAAGCCGTCGTAAATTTTCCGCGGTCGAGAGGTTGCGCGTATTTGCATCCGGCGATGAGGATCGTCGGCCATTAATTCGTTTTGCTACACGCGCGCATTTCTACGCCGAGGTAACGGCATTAAGTTACATAATTTATCGACTCGCGACCGATCGGCCGCGCGGTTACGCGCCTGCAACGTCGCGTACGATCTCGCGTAGGTCGTCACGGCGCGCGAGAGGAGAGAGAGAGAGAGAGAAAAAAAAAACAAATCCGTGCAAAAACCGATCGATCGCCTATTTACAATCGGCGAGAATTAGCGCGGAAGCAATCTCCGTCGGTGTGTCGACACGTGCTTAACGATCGCGCGTCTGTACAGGATATTGCGTCCGCTAACGAACGCGAAATTTTCAGCGATAAATTTTGCCACCGTCTTTTTGCCACGCTTATATCACCGCCGCATGTCCTGCGGAGGATAAATTCAGGTATTGATTGAATTCAAATCTCCCGAGTAATCTGCCATTAAAAGTGTACGCGATAATGGTGGCGCATCGGGTGTAATAACAATGCATCGCGCATAATTATCGTGCATAGAACGAAATTGCTGTGAAATAACGATGAGAGATCTCTTCGGGATTCTCTAAGCGTAATAATCGAAGACGCGGCCGCATCACAGTCCCCGCGGATCAATCACGGTGCGATTCGTGTTGCAAGAAAATCACGATTATGACAGTGAAATTGAGAACATGTTATTAGTTTACGGAGAGCAGCGGAGGCGAATGTTGGGAATTATATAGTGACTCACGAGAGATTGGCTCATCGCCGATGGATGTTGCTATCGCGATGATTGACTCACATCGTCGACGATAGTCGCGAGAACGGGCTAATTCTACAATTTATTGTAAAATCGAGACAAGTGCTGCGGACATCGATATGTATTGAAATGCGTTAATTGAGGGACGTTTTGTTTTGCATTAAATATCACGTCAATTAATATCAATCACCGAAAGAAAAATATGATTATTGAAAAAAAATTCTGGTTAAAAACGGGCGAATCAGAAAAATCATAAATATTCTGGTTATTATAAGTTATAAAGTATTGAGTTCTATTACAATAACCAGAATATTTGATCAATTCTACAAGATTTTTTTATTCGTCCGTTTTTAACCAGAATGTACTTTTGATTCCATAATTTTATAGTATTTCTAACGATAATTATGGTTAATATAATGATGCATATAGTTAAATCAATCATATTTATTGTTGGAAATACTATAAAATTATGATCCAAAAGTGACTATATTTTTCTCTCAGTGATGTTTTGTATCCTTTCGTTTGCGCGAGCCGACGTTCGATATGACGTAAAGTTCAGCCATTTTCATAACTCGAGGTATAATCGCCTCGAAAAGCGACGGTCGTTTCTCCGAAGTCTAGTGCGTTTCGCGCCGAACGAGTCGAGCTCTTTTGTAATTAGCCTGCGAATAAAATGCGAGCATATAATTATCGGCTTTTAGCGCGGGCAACGAGAAACCGTCGTGCCTAGGCGATACCTCGGAGTTTCAAGCGTTACGCGCGGCTCTCTTGGCTTGTCGTCGTGGCGCACGTCCAAGAGGAGTAACTCGCGAAATTCACGATCCACCCGATGGGTGTAAAATTTCTCCGGGAGTAATAATTCTGCGAATCGCGCGGCCGTTTCACCGGGGCGTATTTAAGAACATCGCTGGATCCCGCGATGGTTAAGTGTCTAATGACGAAGGCGGCCAAGTATAGCCGCTCCCGTTGTAAGTAATATACGGCGAGCTTTAAAAGTGGCCGCGTGAACTTTCTAATATCACACATCGGCGTCGTACGAGCCGTCTCAAAAGCCGTCGAAGAGGCCGCGTCGAATCCTCCTCTCCTCCTCCACTAAATCACGAACGGTGGACGTTTATGTCCTTTATTCGCGCGCGTTCGTAGGAAAACCTTGCGAAAGCACGTGTAACGCATGTTATTCTCTGTCCTTCGTACACGCTTCAACCTACACGAGATGCCATAACGAGCCCGGTACCTTGGAACGACGATAACCGGCGCGCAAGCAGAGAATAAGGAAATATTACGCGCGCAAATAGAATGTGAATTATTACTGAGATACCTAAACAGCATTGGCTGTTGTTAATAAGGTAACAATCGTGCAATTCGCCTCGGTACTTTCTACATTTTAAATCTCGCTGTGCGTTAATGTCATGTAATATTGCAAAGTGATGAGAAATTTTCACTCTCTCTCTCCCTCCCTCTGTCTCTTTCTCTTGTTTCTGAATTTTTTACGCGCCGCAATTGCAGTAAACCACGCTCGCGAAGTATGCAGCACGCTGGAAAATGCCGCCGCGGTTGCGACTCGCGGCGTTCTACTATCGGCCGCGGTTACGCAATCGCGGATGGAGCTTACCTACGCTATATGGGCCAGGGACAAGCTCGTTTCACATTGTGTCACGACTCGCGCTGCGCCGCCGACTTGCGAGCGAGCGAACGTGCGAGTTGTTCTTCGCGACGAGACGTACTTCCATGTGTGCAGACGCGATGGAAGACGCGAGTCGCTGAAACAAGTCGCTCGCGATCGCGCGAGAGCGCAGGCTGCAATCCGTGCTTTGGTTAATTGACAATAGATTTCCTCAGCGAAGTTGAAATTTATTTGTAGATAGAATCAAGTTCATTATCATTAATTAAAATATATTTCGGTATGATGAGTCTCCAATCAGATCCAATCTTTTCGAATTTGATTAATCAACGAGCAGAATTTTATTAACGTTTGCGGAATTCGATTTCTCAATCTAAATAATTTAGATGCTCTGTTCATGAATTTTCCAATTTTAAGGAATTTTTTTCTCTCAAAAATGACAGGTTACTGTCATTTTAATTAAATAATCTTGTTTGAACGCTGCTTCATGTCATCGGATTATCGCGTGTAAATTTTTCGCCTATATTGCTACGGTATATTGCTTCGCTTCCGGCGATAACATCGTCCAAGGGACGGTCACGGGAATTCCATTGTCGCCGGCACTGCGTTAGCTCCTCTCTTTCTCTCTCTCTCTCTCTCTCTCTCTCTCTCTCTCTCTCTCTCTCTCTTCCAGAG
>VBVQ01005983.1:0-10515 GCA_011636635.1 Tetramorium simillimum | reverse complement strand
AATATACTATTTTGCAATTATCCAATGAAACTACGTTAAAAGATTCGCTTTTTTCATTAAATTTATTAATTCCACAGTTAGGAAGATACTGTATTTCTTCCACCCTCTCTTTATTTTTTCGCAATGTTTCCCTATTTATTTTTAATTGGAGTCGTCGTAATTTTTTTATTTTACTTGATTCGCGACGTGCTCTACAATCTCGTTTTCTATCGGCTCCATTTGCATAAATAATACTATGATAACCGGGTGAAATATTTAATTTTTTTCTTATATTTACTATACTATGTTCACCGTCATTTTTTGCACATACAGCACTAGCCACACGAAAGTCACACGCAGCACTTTTACTCAAACAAACATTTTTTGGTGCCTTATGAGCAATAATGTCATTTACACTTCCATTGCCCTGACTAGATGCTGCCATTGAAAATTTTTGTGCGTTATTTGCATATTTAAGAAAGACTGTTTTTAATTGATTGTACAATGCTTTATCAGTAATTTTAATAGTTTTGAAGAATCTTCTGTTCGATGGCACCATTCTTTACAATTTTCGTGTTGCCCATATAAATGATCCGGAATACTACGTAATATATTATCTAATTGCATGCCCTGACCTTTATTTTGTGCAATCGCATATGTAAAACATTTTTTTACATGACTTATGACGCCTTTCTTATTTAGTTCTTTGAACTTTTTACCGAGTTCATACAATTCACTAGTAAAATGTTTAACTAGATGATTTTTATCTGCTAATTTGTGAATAAATACATCGCTTACGTTACGTACTGCCGCTATCGTTGAACTATCTTCATCTCCGATTATAACTTGAACGCATAAATTCGCTTCTTTCAAAACTTGACTATTTTTTATTAACTCCACGCCAGCATCAGCCTCCATAGCTTTCGCACTACCCTGAAAATTGAGGCGGCAATCGTGATCGTCCTTACTGTAACCCGCATCGCATTTAGAGCATTTGCGATTACGGGTAGTGAAGTCTAAAATTTTCTTTGATAGAAATCCAATGATCGTAGCATAGCCGTTCAAGCTATCATAACTTCTCCCGTTGCCACGTTTGCTCCAACCCATATCATACGAAATAACGATATTAACAATATTTCCTATTGCAGTATCAAATATCGGATTTGTAGAATTTTCATCATTTTCTTGCGATTGTGATGAGGCGTTTGAATCATGAGAAGATTTAAGTATGTTTAGATGAGGGAAAATGTCTTTTACGATATCAGAGGGCCTACATAGAGAAAAAGTTAAAAGACAAAATAATAAAAGTTTTTAATACGTTTTCAATATATTTTTATTAAAGAAAATAAAAAAATACAAAACATAAAAAATACAAAATATAAAAGAATACAAAACATTGTAAAAATTTGAGAAAAGGCATGACAGTGTATAAAAATGTAGAATGTGTCAATATTAATTCACTGATAAAACTATTTACAATTCTTGGCACAATCTTTCTACATTTCCAGAACTAGACATCTTTCTTCTTTAGCAGCTCGCTTGCAGTTATCCTTGGCTGCCTTCTCTATAGATGGACTTACTACTTGTTCATATCGTTTAAACACATCCGTTGATATACCAGGAATATCCATGCAGGCACATAACTTTTTCAAACCAGTGCACCCTATGCCATTGTGTATAGATCCTGCAACAAATAATTGTAATAAAAAAAATAAGATGATTATAATTAATATTGTACAGTTATATAATATGTAAGGAAAAATGTATTGATATTTAAGAGAAAAAGGAGGGTATTTAAAGTTTATGAAAATTGTATTTCATTATAAAACTTACCCAGTACTACTGTTAGATTGCTTTCTGCATAACTTTGATCATCAGACACTTGCATTTTGTCTGTGTGAACTACATTTGTCACTTGACATTGTTCGCAATTAATAGTTAAAATAGAATGAAAACCTAAACGTTTTTCGGCAACTATATTTTCTAAATCAAGAACCTTTTTGCACTTGCAACACTTGAGATTTTTCCCTAGTACTGACAAATTTACTATACGTTGTCCTTTGCATATAAAATTATCTTTAACAAAGTTTTTTACACACTTTTTTTCGATTTTGACACAGCTGCAACACATTTTAACTCCTTAGCTACCACCTTTTTCTTGGCAAATCTGCCATTTGATCTGCGAAATTGACCAGACATAAGTACTTCTATTTTAATTCAGACCTTTCGTAATTTGACAATCAAGATACAATTGCAAAAAAAAGGTTACATATTTGCGCTTCTAATTTCACGCATATGCGACACAATAACAACGTTGCCGGGTTTCTATTTCTCTTAAAACGGGCTTGTATGAGTGTATACAAAAACAGCGTTATTTGTATTGGTACATACAATCTATTCTAAAAGTTATGGAGTTGAAAAAAGAATGCGCTCTAAGGAGAAACAGCCAAATGTGCGCCGAATTTTTGGTTACGATTGTAGCTGGTGAACGTCCATAATTGATAATGTACTAATTTGGTACTTTATGATGTTATGTATGTATGATGACTAATTTAGTACATCATCAATTAAGTGCGTTGGCCTTTCCTTTGATCGATGATCAAATATGCATGGTTCGCTGCAAAATTAATAGACGAAAAATCAATTTTTCTTAATGTTAATGATGTCTGCTTTAGCTTTTAAAATCACATTGTATTGTCGAGATGTATCATCTATAAAATGCGCATAGTGTATATTAACCTTATTAATATTAACTTTTGTTTCAATTGCTTCTATAACAAATATCATCCGAATGATTGTAGCCGAACTACAGAAAATACTGACAGCGATTTATTTAATAAAAATTTTAACATTTTTTTCTTTAAAACATTTCCTTTATGTAATAATTTATTTTATATAATTTGATTAATAAATAACCGTAAAGTATTAAAATATAATTTCGTTGGCGTTTTATTTATTTTATTGTACATAGAATATATAAAGTATAAGATATAATAATAAAAGGAAAGATAAAATAATAATGATTATAAGTGTTTCATGGATAATTTAAAAAGTTGCCATTAAAAATTTTAAATTAAAAGGAAGAAAATCCTTAAATTTCCTTTATTTTATAGGAATTTTTTAGGTAGAATAAAAAAATATAAAAAAATATGCACAACGGGAATTGAATCCAAGTCCGCGGAGTGATAGACGCAGCCCTAAGCGCCTCAGCTACGCCTTCTTGCCAACTACTCTAACGAAACTGAAGATACGGTCCGCTGTTTTTTTAATTTAATTTTCTTCGAGAACGGCTGAGAATAGCTTTCTATGGCTTTACTCAAGTATTGTTATAATAAAGTACTACGTTATAGAAAAGACACATTAAAATCGGTGTTCCCCGGTGTTCTCGCGCTCTTGTAAGATAGCAAGTTATGTGTGACGTGCAATTTCGATTAGTTGAAGTAAAAAGAAAATAATTTAAATGACATTGTTTCTCATTTCAACTACTCAAAGCTTCATGTTATACATAGTTTGTTATTTCAGTGTGAAAGCCGACTTAGAATTAAAATTTGAACTTGATAAGAGTGAATATGTTTACCGATGACAATTGAGTAAAAAATTCACTTCATGAAACAGTGAGAACTTTATTCTTTGAATGAATGAACTATTGACTTCGAATCGAGTAATATGTTCACTCTACATTGGAGTTAACCCTCTGCCTACACACTATATTATTTTTCCAATCACTACACACATGGGTTACGCTAACTCACAAACTTTGTTGACTCATATTTTCGAATATATTCAACTGATTTTAACGTTTTTTTTTCAATCAATAGGAAAAAAAACTTAGAATTGTGATGGTGCTGGTTAGAAAGTCGAAAACATTAAAAGAAAAAAGATATATTTTGAAAAGAATGAAAAGGGAACGAAAAATTATTACTGTTTTCCAAATGCCTGTATTTTCTTAAAAAAAAAAAAACTAAAGTAATAAAAAAGGTGGTCAATGGAAAGCTGAAAAAGTGAATTTTAAGAATCTCTACTCAGATTTTTTATTCTGTTAAAAAACTGTATTTATTTGGCGATCTGAAAATGTGAAATTTTTCGGTCACCAAAATAAGGCGTAACGTGAAATACTCACTTTACGCAACACTTTACGTTCATTTATTTTGCACTAAATAATGTTATTTTGCATTAACAATTTTGCATTAATTTACGAAAAAATAATTAAAAATATTTTTATGCAAAATTTGATTTTACCTAAAATAGCAATTTTGTGACGTTTCCTACACACTGGGTAATTATAACACACACACTTTTGCACTTAATACTGTGGCTGTTTTAGGAGCTCTAATTTCACTGACTGACGGATCAGTAGAGGGCATCTCAAATATCCCCCCCCCCCTAGTCACAGCTTCCTAGTTCCTAACATTTTTAAGGGGCGGGCATTTGAAAATCGGGCCTAGATTACCGTAACCCAGTGTGTAGGCAGAGGGTTAAACAGTTACTTTTACACGGAAAAAATAAGTTCATTAAATTTTATATAACTAGTTATCGACTTTTGGATAGGGTCCAAAAATCTTGCAGAAATTAGAACACTTAACGTTGTAAACTTTAATAATTTTTTTAAAAAGTTTATAACAAAAAGGAAATACTTACTGGACTGTTTGTTAAAATTCTAGAAATGTAATAACCTAATAAACCATTTATTAAAAGCTTCGAAAACAGTCAAGTAAACTTTCGATGACGGTCAACAAAAATTTGAAAGCAAAAAGTACAGCTTGTACTATACTCATGTGTTAAAATTTCATAGCTAGTCAAAGAAACTTTCAAAGACTGTCATCAAAAATTTGGAGGCGCAGGAAGATAACTTGTACAATACTCATGTATTATATGTTCGAAGTCAGTCAGGAAAGTTTAAATAACTATCAATTAAAACCTATATGCAGAGAAAATAGCTTGTATAATAGTTATACTTGTATTAAAATTTCTATTTTTTCTTTTTGGTGATGATGCCAAAAATAATACAATTAATATTTATGAACCTTGCAGAAGGAAGCAATCGTGTAACCAAGGTTTGCAAAACAAACGAAACTTCGAAAAACTTTCTTCGTTGCGATGCAAGATTCTCTTCATTCGCTTCTGTTAGAAATAACTACACGAGAATCGTATTTTTACGTTAACTAATATATTTCCGTATCAGTATAGTATCAATCTATTGTCTCGAATATGAATCTATTGTCTCGAATAGAAGATGCACGTGGCCTGTCCGTGCATGTCGAGCGTTACAGTTAGTCTGCTTGGACTTGGATGCCCCTCTTCACTCTCTCCTGCGCGACAGCGCTCGTCCGGCTTTGCGCGCTGCCGTCCTGCGTCAGGTCAACCCGGCATTTTCAGACACTTCTGTGTTCAAAAATATCTAAAAGATAGTCAAAGACTTTTTCGACAACTCGTACTGCAGTTACTGTTCTGCGTTCAAGAAATCATTCTTAATCAAGATCTTTTAAAATTTACAAAAATTTATTTATAACTTTATCAAAAATTGTTTAATATAATTTGGCAGATTGTTATTCTTACACAGGATTTTAATAATTTTATGACTTTTTTTCAGTATGTTCAAGATGTCTAGGATTTTTTCCAAAAAGTACATTAAACTGCTTAGAAATTATGCCCTATCCGAAAGTGAATGACTAGTCAGATAAAATTTATTGAACTTATTTTTTCCATGTATAAAAAGTCAATTTTTACTGTTTAAGAGTGGCAGTATTTTCACTATCGCTTGAAGTGAATATTCACTCCATTAGAGTTATATTCCACTCTAAGAAATTTAGAGAGTATAATGCCGGTTACGACGAACTTAACGACAGCGAATAATTCATCAGTTTGACCGATGATTCGCCGATAAAAATCGTATTGTCGCAAATGTCCATATAATTTGTAATAATGCTGCCGCACATCAACTAGTGACATTCTTTCGCGCGCACCTCTAGATCCTCGGATCCGATAAATTTCCATCCGCCATCGTCCTTCAGTCGTGCGTCCGCACCCTTGAATCGAGGTATCCTCAATCCTTTCTTTAACTCTCGCACGGCATTAACCACATTTTTCGTCTGAAGAATTCCGCGATTGTTATCTTTAGTAGGATTTGAGAACTGGGATTTCGATTTCTTCACGCCTCTCTTCAGTCTCACCTGTTCGTCTTAATTCACACGAGAGATAATAATTTTCTCGCTCTGAGTTAAACGTTAATTGCTTGTTGCAGCAGCGTTCAACTGCAGGAAATAGATTTTTATTTTTTTACACAATAATTTATTGAGGTTCTTATTTTCCATCCTGCATTTCGCAAAATGACAGTGCGATCGATCGCGATATTTTTCCTCGTGTTGGGAGCCAAACCGTTGACAGAAAGTATAGGCATCAACAATTATTTCCATCTGATCAACGACGTTCACAGACATTATCGCACGTCGTGTGTTATTTTCGTGCGTTCTGGCAATTACGGTAAGTACCGGGAATAGTTTCCGGCTATCGTTTCTCACACTGTACTTCTAGCCAGAAGAAAATTTCCGTGTTAACTTTCAAACAAATATTGAATTGTAGTTTTACATGCAAATCATTTCAGTTCTATACGTGATTATACTATTTAATGTTAAAGGTATTTTCAATTAAAAAAAATTTTGTTCTGTTTTACCTAATTGTCAGGTATTTAAATTAAATTAAATGTAATTAAAAATGAAAAATTAAGTTACTTTCTTCTAACTTTTATTTTTGAAGAAATCAAATATATATACTGAAAAATTCTGGTCAAAAACGGACGAATCAGAAAATCTTGTAGGATTGATCAATTTATTTATCAATGAAATAATCTTATATTATTTAGATGACTAGCAGGTTATTATAATTAGAACTCAATTCTTTATAAGTTATAAAGTCCGTTTTTAACCAGAATTTTTTTCAGTGTATGATCTCTGAAATTATTATCTCAGTTATGATTTCAAGAATATTTAATTCTCTGTCAACATGAAAAATGTAATACACATCTTCGATGCGAATACCGCAGATTTGAACACGATGACGTTGGCGCACACATGGTCGCGCGAACTCTCACGGCAGCAAGTCATGACTGTGACCATAACTTTCTCAGACCTGATGAGTGAGTACAACGAGTATTGGAAGAATGTCACGCAGCCGTTGTTTGTCGTTCTCCTCGACACGGAGGAGACCATGGGCGAGTTCGTCGAGACCACGAGAAGCATAAAACCCATTTCCTTTCCCATTTGGCTCGTTATGTTTCTTCAGCGTTCTGGGAATCCCCTCGAGAAGTACTGCCAATATCCTACCTATAATATATTTAATGTGGACTTCAGTACCCAGATGCTGGTTCTGTGCTATGCTCGCCCGATTCTAGTCGAGTGGTACGCCATTCGTGATAATCGCACCAGAACGTTCGACCTGGCCCTGTGGACTCCTGATAAAGGTTTACTCTTGAGGACGCGCAAAAGCCTCTACGCCAGGAGAAGCAGCATGTTCGGCGATATTTTACGCGTGACGTCCGTTGTCGTAAGTTTTTAATTCTTCCTTGAACTCCATCATGAGCCGCTTTTCTTGTGAATCGAAAATAAGTGACGACTTTGTATAAAATACTTGCGTTGAAAAATATTGCCTCGTAATTTGATTGACCTGTAGATTAACTTGACCATGTCGATAAATGCTTGAAGAACTCGCCGCTGATTTCGCTGAAGAACGGTAAGATTAGAGGATTCCTCGGTCTGCTACTGATGGAACTCAGCAAAGTGATGAACTTCTCGATGGAGATTCTGGATCCGGTGGAGGGATTCGGCAGCTGGGACTGTCGGAGAAAGAACTGGACAGGTGCGATCGGTCAGTTGGTGACCAACAAGGCTGATATCGGCGTATCTGCATTCACAATAACGACTAGCAGGCAACAGATCATCGATTATACAGTGCCGTTGATACGCTCGCGATTCCAGCTTTATTTTCAGCATCCAAAGACCGGCTTCGTGGATTGGGCTTTATACTTTAGGGTAAAAATTACGTTATATATGGTAGCATTAATTAATATTAGATATGCATCAATTAATATATTAGATGTTAATTGTATAGATTACATTTATAAAATTATAGAAGTTTACTGCTTTAAGATAATCATCTGTATCATTTTGTGTCAATTTGTAAAATTAAAAATACAATTATTTAAGATTACATCTCTGGGAAAAGAAATAGTATTAAGATAATTGATGAGGCTGAAGATTTACGGTAATAAATTGCTGCTTTCTTCTACCGATAAATCTTTCAGGTATTCAGCCCCGAAAGTTGGATATCATTAGTAATTGTAATAATAATTGCTTCTATTTTGTTGACTGTAATGAAGACAAAAAGCTGTTTTTCGATCAGCCTAATGTGCGATAACTATATTAAAGTTTTGGGCATTTATTGCCAGCAGGGTTTGTCAGGTAATGTTTGCTAGAAACATTTAATATTTCTAATATATTATCTAGCATAATTTTTTCGTATTATTAGTGAAGTTTTATGCAAATAGCGACACAATTAATGCATCAATCTATGTTTATAATGTACGTTAATTCATGGTAATATGCATGTATATATAGATATTTGGTGCTATAATGCATATGTATATTTTATACATAGATATTTCCAACGACTCACCGATGAGGCTTGCTTTTCTCTCGATTTACGCTTCATCGATAATAATTCTGGCAATCTATTCCGCCTCGCTGATTAGCTTCCTGGCACTCGCTTCGCCCAAGCTGCCTTTTTCCACTCTGGAGGGTTACGTTAAGGATGGCTCTTACAAATTAATTGTTGTGAAAAACAGCGCCGAGTCCGACATTTCTACTGTAAGTTTGTTGTTACTTATAGCGTCGAAATTATTCTTGCAACAGTAATTTATCAGCCGCAGAAATTTCGATTAAATTGAAGTGATCGCAGATAAAAGCAGTCTCGTGATTGCAGCCGAGGAAATTTTGAAAGTATTAACAAAAAGCATTACATAAACAATCCTTGGTAATTTAATGATCTTCTTGTAGAGACTTTGGTAATTTTAAACATTAGAGAATTTAATTTTGTTTGTAGAATAAGTTGTTTTCAAATTCTTCTTTGCATTCTAATAATTGCTGGCGTAAATTTTTAAAAGAAACATTCTATTCCGACTATATAATTAGAAGGAAAACAATATCTTTTTACGCTTCCTTGAATTTTGCAGTTTGCCAAGGATCCCGTCTTGCTGCAAATGTATGAATCGCGGGAAAAAGAGGATTATTTACCGGAAACATTGACGGTGGGATTTAACCAAGTTAGCGATATTATTTAATTATTGAAATAGTTTCATTAAATCATCAATTCTTACGTCAATTCTTATGCAGCTCTGCGAGAGAAAAAAAGTAGCCTTTTTTACCACGGAAGTGTTCAAGGAGACTGTGACCCTTTATATGCGATGTGCAGTTGAACATATCGATACCGGAAAGATTGATAATATAGCAATAGCTTTAACAAAAAAGAATCCTTACACTGATTTTATGAATTATCAGTAAGTTTTAAATACACTTATTTATCTATAACGATGGATTATATTATTAATATACACTTATTGTTAAAAGACATCTCTTATATAGTATTAAATTGTTTCATGTTTATAAGGAGTTAAGTATTTATTAATACATTGATTAGTTTTGATGAATTAATTAATATCATTAATGCTTCTAAATATTATTTATAATAATTGTTTAAGATAAAAATTTGATAGTATAAGATATTATAAAAAATTATTATATTATACAGATTGAATTATTTACGATTACTTTTTCCTTTTCAAGAATAAATATTTTAAATATCTTTTCACATTTTCCAGTTTGCGGCGATTTCAGGTTACTGGCATTCTGAGCAACTTAAAGAGCAAATGTCTCATAAAAAGTAAACCAAGAAAGATGCCTTGTGGTTATATCGAATTGAGCGATGTAATGCCAACTCTGACGATTGTAGCGGGCAGTATGATCCTAGCATTGCTTATCTTGATGATCGAGAAAGTTTATTATTCTCGATCTAAATCTCGATCTAACAATAAGAATGACGAATTGTTTATTAAAACATTCAATTATAATCTCGGCGTGAGGAATGAATTGCGAAGGAGAAACAATTGTCGTTAACGAGAGAAATTTAGGACTTCAAGGATTTTATAATAATATGGGACCAATTGGATATTGGCCATAGTAAATAAAAAAAACTATTGTGGATGCTAGATATAAAAAATTTGGATATTCGAGGGTTTGCTTGTAAAATAATACTTATTACAAATAATCTGTGTTTATCAATAAGTATTTAACAAGTATTTAACAAGTTTTATAACATTTTAAGATATATATCTCATCGTTTCGAAAAGAAAAAACAAATACAGATTTACTAATAATTTCTATTTATCGTTTCACTTTTTCGAAGAATGTTACGTGTATTGGTATATGTCATACAAACAAATATACATATAATTAATAATAACTAAATTAATAAAATATTTTTCTATTA
>VBVQ01005982.1:0-10516 GCA_011636635.1 Tetramorium simillimum | reverse complement strand
ATATATATATTTGGTAAAAATTATTTTGTTAATAACTTTTTAATAAACAACGAGCGACGGCTAAAACCTCTTGGAAGTTACTCAGGAGGGTGACCTTGACAACATATGTCAAGGTCAAGCTGATTGGAGATGCCTCCGTTACGGTCAATATTTACCAAATCTCGCCCGCTTTTGCCGTCATCTCGACCGTATCAAGGAAATCCGCGCCGATAATCATTTCATGATTTAAAAGTGCATCCGATATGACACGCATAAGAATAGTATAGGTACTTCCGTCTATTGTCAAATTCGCGTTAAATTCGCCTAAAGCTCGAACCGATGCCGCGAAAACGAATCTTTCTCGGGTTTAGCGTCGGAGAACCTAATCGAATATATTTATCGGGTCGCAACAAGCAAAAGTCGCTTCCCGTATCGACAAGCGCTACAACTTTATTATTATTAAGCTCTACTTTTTTCGTGTACTTTTTACAACTCGTACGCGCGCTGACATGCACAGATCTGACTGTCTTTATCTCCTTTTCGCATTTGGACGCAACATGCCCCCGCACTGGAAGCACTTCGGGCCTTCGTCTTTTGTCGGGCACTCTGCACTCATGTGATCACGTAATCCACAGTTATAGCAGCGTTTCACCGTCTCGTTCTTCGCTGTGTCCTTCCTCTCAGCCTTCTCTCCTCCGCGCTGCCGCTGATCTTTATCGCCTGATTTCTACTGCTCGCTTTTCTTTGTATTATTCATTCTGGAATCGGTCACGCAGCGTCACTTTCTCGAAAGCCTGTAGCAGCGACGCCTTCGACGTGAATCTGCTCATCCTCGCTTGGTCCTTCAAATTCGTTGGTATCCCGTCAATAATACGCCCAAAAAATTATGCTTTAAAAAAGAATTCTTCTACAAAACTACGCCTAAAAAAAGAACTCTTGTTCAAAATTACGCCTAAAAGAAGAATTCTTGTATTAATTACCTTTGTACAAAAAAGGACAAGAAATTAATTTTTCCTACAAAAAAATGTGATATCAAAAAAGTGCGCCCCAACTATAAAAATGGATAGTTACATAAACTAAAACACCTATTTCTTCACTAGTACTCTTTGACCAGTGTTCTTAGTCTGATTTTATATACAAAATTGTCTTGAGTTTATCTTCAGGTACTAATTATTTCATTAATTACGAAGCATTTGAAAATAAACTCAAAACGATCTTAAAGAAAGGATCAGACTATGAATACCACCTATTGACATTAAAATATTGACTGCTGCCTACAAAAACGGTTGCTGTGCGGCCAAATAAGTAAGAAATAAAAGAGATAGTATAAAACAGACAAATAAGTATTTTGATACAAATAATTATTTGAATATAAGTAAATATTTAAATACGAATAAATTTTTTTTCAAAATACTTGGCGCTGCCAAACCGAATAAATGTCTTAAGTGCTTTAGTATGTTAGCAATAATTTCTTATAAACTAAATTACATATTACAGAAATAACGAATAAACAAATAATAAATAAAATTTTATTTAAATAACAAACTAAATAACAATTTAGTCGAGTAATACCCAACTCTGACCTAAATTATACATTAAATGAATCAAGATATAATAATATATATTAATATAACCTTGGCTTACTTTCTCCATGTCATTTTTATTTAAAAACAAAATCAAAACTTGATTTGTTTCTTCAATTAAAACTGGAAACTCATATAATTGTTGTTCCTTCATGACGAAACACGTCCTCATTCGTTCCGAATTACGCATGAAACGCATCAAACGCATTAGCTGCTTCAAGTCAAAAATGGAAGGATAAAATTTTTTTATTCCTTTCTGATTCATCAAAAAGCTTTGATTACATCAAAATAATTAATCGCTTTGAATATTGATCACCGATATTGAAGAAATCACAGAATTAAATGCTCCGAAAACAGAGACTGTTGCGCCATCTATCGGTAACATTTACTGTTCTTTAAATGTCTCAACTTCAATGCTTAGTTTCAATGCTTAGTTTCAATTGTTAAAGTCGCAAGCAATGTAATTTTTGTTTCTCAAACTTGTTATTATTTATTAAAATAAATTTACTATAAATTAAATAAATTTTTATTTTTATCAAAATCTAAGATGAGTCCATTAAATTAAATATTTATCATTTGATATCCCTGGTGAAAATTTTTCCTAGAATTTTTATGTAAATTTTAACATTTTTCTATTTGTAACTTTTAAGAAAGTTTCTCAGAATTTTTAAAGGAATTGCGTTAGTGTGATTATGCATATGTCTTGGCGATGTCATGTCAATCAAAACATATATAAATACTCCATATTTTAACTTTCTCTAATTGTAAGAAAGAATCGGATAGAGAAAATTATTTTTATAAAGAAAATTTCAAATATAAATGGCAAAAATAAAATGTTTAGAATAAATTTTATTTTTCTTAGAATAAATCATGTCTTTCCGAATATTTTCGCTTATTCTCGCATATTTCTTTAAGAAAACATTAAATACAGAAAATCATTTTTATATAGAAAATTTCAGTTATAAAAAACAATAATAAAATGTTTGGAATAATTTGCATTTTTCAGCTTATTCTCGTATATTTTTCTAAGAAAAAAGAATCGAATCAAAAGAAAATCATTTTTAAAAAAAGTTTAGGTACAAAATGCAATAATAAAATATTCAGAATAAATTGTATTTTCCATATTTTTGCCTTATTGTAGACGAAACGATTTTAAAGATCAAAGCACACAAATTCCATAACCGTAAGAATCAACTAATAATGATCGAATGTCCATTCAAATCTAAAGTTCATAGTATAGAATTTCTATGGAATCGTGTTCCATTGTAAAAATGGTTTCAATACTAGAAACAGAAAAATAGTCACAATCCAGGAGGTCAATTGTATATCGGGATGACTAAATCGATATTCGGGAGGATTAATTGTTACTTTGTCGCAAAGGAGATTTCAATGTGAATGGTAAAAATTAAAAAAGATGACCGACCGACAGAGGAGATTACAATCGCGAATTTATGGCAAATCTCAATCATTTGTTAGCGTCGTTTCACAAAATCATCAATGCGCAGATGGTCGTTAACCGCGGATGTTATGCAATCTGCATTATCATAATTAGCGTTCTCTCTCTTTGAAGAAGGACGCGACTGTTGTCGAGCGACGATAACACGGTGCAACGTACCGACCTGGCGTCGTGAGGCGAAAACAAAATATGTCTTCGTACTCGAGCGATCTGTCACGTTCCCAGGAATACCTGAGCTTCCGCAGCTCCGTACCGCTCAGGAAGATCGTCGTCGACGTCGACGGGGCTAAGGTACCGTTTCACATAACTATCTGTTTCTAATTTCGATTTTCGTTATCTCCCGTCTCTCCTCTTTTTATCATCGATTTACGTCAAGTTGCAAAGTGGCCTCATCGGCCTGATAAGTATTTATAAGCGTAGAAGTAAACAAAGGGACCTGTAATATTTTTTGCGATTGTTTCAGGGATGGAAGGTGTACGATTCTAATCCAAAAACTGTCAAGTGCCCACTCATATGTCTTCCACCCGTCTGTGGTACGGCGGATATATTTTTTAGGCAAATATTGGGTCTGGCTGCCAAAGGTTATAGAGTTATCTCGGTAAGTTGGATGGATGTTCACTGAATATTCTTCTGAAGCAGTTAAATACATGTGAAATAGTAAAGATTTAATTACGTCCTGTTGATATAAGTGATAAATAAGTACTTTATTTTTACAGGCTGAAGCACCAGTATACTGGAGTATAAAGGAATGGTGCGACGGATTCAGGAAACTGTTAGATTATCTAGGACTAGACAAAGTACATCTTTTCGGCGCTTCCTTAGGTCGGAACACAGTTGGCAAGATATTTACTCTTAAGCGACACAATCGAGTAAATAAAATTGTAAATTTCATATTCCACAGGTGGCTTTCTGGCACAGAAATTTACAGAGATTAATGCTCACTGTCCCAGAGTCGTATCTCTGGTTTTGTGCAATACTTTTACGGACACGTCTGTATTTAGTTACAATGATTCCGCAACAGTGTGAGTATTTTTAATTACTTTTGAACTTTTAATGAGGTTGATGTATGCCATACATCAATGTATGTGAAAATTTAGAAGATTTTGCCGCTTTATTACATTTTTGTATTTTCTTTATTTTTGCAGCTTTTGGATTTTACCTTCGGTGGTACTGAAAAAGATGGTGATGGGAAATTTTGCAACGGAGAAAGTTGATGGAGAGATTATAGAAGCAATAGATTTTATGGTGGAACGAGTATGAATCTATTTTCTTCTATTTGATGAAAGATAAAAGAAGGAAAGATGGTTATTCCAGAAATGTTATATATATGCATATATTTTTATTTTGTAGCTGGAGAGTTTAACGCAACCTGAATTAGCATCTCGTTTAACAATGAATTGCGTAAATTGTTATGTACAACCTCAAAAAATATGTCATTTACCTGTGACAATAATAGATGTTTTCGACGAATATGCGTTATCGAATGCAGTTAGGGAAGAAATGTATAAATGCTATCCAAATGCAAAACTAGCACACTTGAAAAGCGGTGGGAATTTTCCATATTTAAGTCGATCCGCCGAAGTTAATTTACATTTACAGGTAAATATATAAAACGAGTAATTATTAAATCAATTATCGATAATATGCTCAAAGTATTTGTTGTTTTCAGATTCACTTAAGACAGTTTGAAGACACGGAATATTCAGCTTTAGAAAATATTAAGATTTAGCGTAATGTATTTACGTTAGGAAAAAAATAATAAAATCTCCAGAAGCTGTATATAAATATTAATTAAACAGGGATCCTTCTTTGCTCATATTGCTCATATTAAACTTTATATAAACAATTAAGACAACCTTTGTAGCCTTTTGTATTAAGTCAGACATAATTTTGTAATACAATTCTCAACAAGAAATATTTGTTACAATAATGCATAAGTTCTTTAGGATATAATATAATAATTTAGGAATACATTTAGGAATTTTTATATGACGTACATACGTATTTTTACTTTGTCAATTTGTTAATTTGTTATCTACTATTTTGTTCTTTAAATATAAAAGCGTTTGTATTTTAGAACAGCTTAAGCTTCTTTTAGCTATAGAAAGGAAATATTATAAATTATTTGTTACTGCAAGGTAACACTCTTTTATAATTTATAATACGCTTTGAGATAAAAATAAATATTTTCTAAAATATTCTTTTAGCATGTGGATTTTATTCTAAATATTTTTATGTCTCTATACATTTAATATAATAAAATATTCTTGAAAATTATGTTTTATTATTGCTCATTTTAAATTGGAATTTAATATTTTCATAAAATATGATATATACTTTGTTATATTTCAATTGTAGATTATTTCTTTTTATGGTATTCGAAGTTAGGAGTTTGCTAGGTCGCCTGACCGGGAGACCGTATAAGAACTTGCTTGGTATCGATTCCTTCAAGTATACCTCTCTCGCGTTTCTCTTTTGCAATCTCAGATTACAGGGCCTGTTTTACCCGGTATACGTATATGACATCATCGTCCGTGTCAGTTGCTTTTGGATTTTTCTTTCTCCCTGTTTCTTTGTAAAAAAATTTTAATTAGCCACGACTATATATAGTTTACAAGTTTTTGTTACATGAAAAATTTTACTTTTTCTCGTGGTTCATGTTTTTAATTATATGCTTTTCTGAAAATATACAAAATATAAGTACTCCCAAAGAATTTAATTTTGAAGTCTTGTTAAAATATTCTCGTTAATGATAGACAATTTTCATGTTAAGTATTAATTCATATTCATAAACATGACAGCTGTCTTTTGAGCTTATCAAAAAAAAAATGAAAAAGGCTTATTAAAATAATTAATTAAGGTTTTGACTTGTTCGACGTGTAGGTAGATACCGACATGATGATAAGATTACGGTTATCACGGGCTACTGCGTGTTCTGCCATAATCCGTCTGATAGTTTGACGTTATCTTTCGTAAAGAACGACGTATAATGTGTTTCAGAGCTCAGTCTCTCACCTGCACGTGACGCGAGCAGACAGCCGGTATTCGATATCGTGGTATCGGTGGCATGTGACGATAATATTAATTTTAATCATTTTTATGGCACGTTTAAAAGATCGCTGTTGTTCGGATAGATACGTCACGGAAATATCAATCCAATCATTTCTTCGACAACGTCCGGGAAATTCCTCTTCAGTCATAAAATAGACTGTGTTAATGCAAGCGTTCGATAAATTGATATATCGTTGGTGCTATTTTTTATATATTTAATTTTATTAATTTTATGAAAAGACATAAGATTGTGTTACATTTATAAAAAATTCGATCGTTAATCAATCCTTGAGATATAAATATAAAACACAAGTTCTTATTTGTGGATTTACGTATATGAGTGTACGTATGAATTTATTTTATTTTATTTATGTTTAAATATCTGGGATGACACGTGGCTCCGTGTTAACGCGAGTAACGAAAGGGTCCTGGGTTTAAATCCCAGTGGTTCCTCATCCCGTATATATCCATTTTAATTCGAGTACCTATCGATCGGAGACTGTCTTCTGGAGAAAAATCAGGCTTCCGCAATCGGTAGATTAAAGAAGGGGAGGATATAATGGACCTAATTTGAATCTGAGTGCCACATGCGGACTTCGCTGAGGACCTCCCTCCCCCCTCAGCATCATTATGTTTAAATATCTAGTCTGATGAAAATCGTTTTTAGCTATTTCAGTTTTAATAAAATATAATTTGGTCGGTTGAATTTAAATAATCGGATTATCGTAATAAGGTATTATGTTATTATGTGTGGACCTAATTCCTCGCGTGATGAAACGTGTCGATGACGTATGTATTTTTAGACTTACTTATAACTTATTTATAACTTATTATAATCACATCACGTAACTGTTCTAACAAGAAACTATCCTAAAGGAAAATAGCCTGAAGCAAAATTCAATTAAGTGAAAGGAACGCTGACCACAGGTTTGCTTGAGAAAGAAATAACGAACATTCTTGCAAACATTCATTTTTATTATTTTTTATATATACATTATAATCGTAAAACTTATTTGATTGTCGCTATTTAACTGTCGAACTTATTTCTAATATTCATGCAATTGAAAGTCTCTTTTTTTGCATTTTTGCAAAATCTTTGTAAGATAAAAATATTAATGCCCGTAAACATGAACGTATACATATAAATCTAATATGTACATGTATTTAGTTTTGAAAGAAAATTTAAATATTCATATTTATAAATATTAAAATAATAACAATGACCAAGTTTTAGGTCCGTACATTGATATTTTTAACACTAGAAACACCGATCATTTTTTACTGTCTTCATTTTTTAGATTAATATCCTATTTCTTGTGTAGAAGATAAGATTATGGGACTTTGTAACTTTTATTAATCATATATTTCCTCTATTCCAAAGTGATAAAATTTCAGAATCCCACTGAAAACAAATTCTGGTCAAAAACGGACGAATTAAAGAATCTTGTAAAATTGATCAAATATTTTGGTTATTATAATACAAATTCTGGTTATTATAAGTTATAAAGTATTAAGTTCTATTATAATAAGCAGAATATTTAATCAATCGTACAAGATTCGTCCGTTTTTAACCAGAATTTTTTTCAATGTATCTTTCACATAAGAAATAACTAAAAAAATAGAAATGGTCGCGCGGTACTTTTAGCGTTAATCGATTATTATGTTATTCGTTCGTAACATGTTGTAGTTCCATTTCCCGCGGATGACATAAGAATACGATTTTTGGAAACAGTACATCGTAATGGATTCACCAGAATTGTGAAAATTGTGAAGGTTTTAATCCGTAACGTCACGAAAAACACGTCGAAAAAAAAAATGGACAACGAGCAAAGGCCTCTCGTGGACGTCGGGAGGGTAGCAACGTCCACGAAACTCGCCTACGCCCTTGGGCACATTTTCAACGATCTAGCGGCCGCTATGTGGTTCTCTTATACTTTGATCTACCTCCAACGGGTTGTATTGTTAAAACCCATCGTCGCCGGCGCATTTTTGCTCTTAGGTATGCGTCGATTCATTCACGCGCGGACGACGCCGTGTTAGTCACGCTGTTGATTAATATCCGAACGATTTTCATTCAAGGGCAAGTCGTCGACGCCGTTATGACACCGATATTTGGTATCCTGGTGGACCGGTATTGCAAGAAGAAAATTTGGCACGTCGTCGGTTCCGTCATGGTCACCCTATCCTTCCCCGTAATATTCGGCGGTTTTGTCAGCTCGTCCGACCACGCTATAGTCGCCATGCTCTTATATATAGCCAGCATTACGATATTTCAAACGGGTTGGGCGGCCGTACAAATCTCCCATCTGTCAATGATTCCCTCGTTAACTAATTCCGTCCTAGGTCGAGCCGATTTGACCGCAATAAGGTATGCGATTTGCGTAATATCCCTTGAAAACGTGGGGCTCTGGAAATAAACGTTCAAGACATACATATTTTATCGTAGGTACTCCGCGCAAGTCGGCGCGGCCGTGGTGACTTTTGTGGTAACGTGGATAATTCTACCAACTAATGGCGAATCGATGGTTCAATTAGATCAGCAGGATGACTACAAATTCAGAGTACGTACTGTACTGAGAGAAAGATATAGTTAATTTAATATTTAAATAGTTAAAAAATATAGCTACTTTGGCCTCAACCACAATTTTATAATATTTCTAACGATAATTATGATTAACATAACGATGCATAGAGTTAAGTTAATCATATTTATAGTTAGAAATATTATAAAATCATGGTTGAGGTCAAAAGTAACTACATCTTTCTCTTAATATGAAATTAAAAATAATTTAAAAAAAAGATGTAGAAAAGTGCATGTGATTCCAATAATTTTGCAGAACATCGCACTGATCCTCACGAGTCTCGGTCTGATCACAACTGTCTTCTTTCACATTTTCCTAAAAGCGAATCTCTTGGAGCAAACAGTATCTGAAAAGAAACCGAACGTCGAAGAGCCAACTAAACAGCCGGACGTTTCGTCGAATCGTCGGGAATCATGGATCGGAATCACGATCTTATTAAGGGTCGCGATGCTTTACGTGGCGAGCAGATTATTCATCACTCTTGCGACGGTATATTTGCCGCTGTATATAGAAGAGACCAAAGTCGACGGGAAGCAAGCGCTGGCCAGCGTGCCGCTGGTCTCGTACGTATCCTCATTTACGGCCGCATTGCTGCTCAAATACATCAATAGGGTGTGCGGTACCAAGGTAATATTTCATTGATAAAATTCGTTAATAATAATAACATTTTATTAACCCTCCGAAGCCACACCTCTTTTTTCGAACGTCCCGGCCACAGTGGGTGTTTTCCATCCAGACAAATTCAAAGTCTATACATTCAACTGTGCAACAATAAAGTTATAAAAATTCATGAAACATTTTCAAGATTCAATAATTTTTATAGCATAGAACTCGAAAGATGCCCCTATTTTTTACAAAAAAATCAAAAGTGAAAAAATTGACTTTTTTAATTAAAAATTTGTATCTTTTTTGGATTCAATATTAAATAGTGTCCATTTAGAAAAGATGTAGAAATAATGTTATTCTAAGGAAAAAAGTATGTCTTATATAGGCGTTTCAAAAAATAATTATTTTAAGAATTAAAATTGAGATTTTGGGTAGGTGAGGCAAACACATATTTTCACATTTAATTTATGTATTTTGAATTACAAGTAAAACTAAAACAAGTTGTAGTAAGGTGTTTTTTATTAAGAAATATATAAATAAAATAATAATTAAAAATATTGGGTCTTGAACTTTCGTCTGGATGGTTGCCATCCGGTGTGACTTCAGAGTGTTAATATAAAAAAGAAAGAAAGAAAGAAAAGTGCTAGATTTATTTTTATTTCGTTGGATTTCGTAGGCTTGCTACTTTCTCGGCGCTATAATTGGTATAATTGCCGCCGTTGTCACGGAATTCATCGGAAGCAACACGACGATTGTATACGTTATCGCCGTGTTAATTGGCGCGGGAAGCTCCATCACGATGGTCACCGCATTGAGCGTCACCGCTGAATTAATCGGCTCCCGAACGGAACGTAGCGCCTTCGTATACTCGATCGTGACTTTCCTCGATAAAATCATCACTGGCCTCGTGGTAATATTCATCGAGAAATGGTGAGCGACCGATCGCGCAAATTTTATTTGATTGCAAACTGCAGTCACGACAATTGTCATAGATAAACGTAACTTCCCAGATAGGATTAAACTTTTGTAATAAATGCACAATTATTGCTTCTTTCCATTCACAGAATTTTGCAATAATTGTCACAAGGAGATTGCAAAACGTATATTTTTTGCTGAAAAAGAATTTTATATTATATTTATAATTATAAGTTATAAATATTGAGAAAATTATGAAGCAAAGTTAAAAAAGAAAAAAAGAAAAAAATTTCTTACTATTACTTGAATAATAATTGTGCTAAAATGATTCGCTCTAATTATAC
>VBVQ01005981.1:0-10519 GCA_011636635.1 Tetramorium simillimum | reverse complement strand
ACCTGCCTCCTCGGACGATCGCGAAAGCGCGTGAGCCCGTAGGAGCGTTCTGAATAGGCCAGTATTATATACGTGAATAATCAATTATCATAAATTTTAGAATTTGTGTTTTAAAAAAAGGAGCAGAAACACGAATCTCTCTCTCTCTCTCTCTCTCTCTCTCTCAAGTCTTTATGTATATTTGGACTATACTTTGGGAAGTGCTTTTTCACGCGATAAAATTAGACAGTTTGATAGAACTCGATTCTACACTGAAGGAAAAATATAGTTACTTTTGGTCTCAACCATAATTATATAATATTTCTAACAATAAATATGATTAACTTCACTATATGCATCATTATGTTAACTATAATTATCGTTAGAAATATTATAAAATTGTGATTGAGGCCAAAAGTAACTATATTTTTCTCTCAGTGTATCGTGAAAATAATAAATAAATCATGTTTGTATCGCAAGAGAAAAAACAAGTATCAAAAATTCTGTTGCGATGCTATTTTCGCGCGATTTCGCAATGAGCGCAGAATCAGGAACCGGAGATTTTAATGCCCGACGCGGCGTACGCTGAGAGATTTAAATGTAAGCGCCGGTAATGCGTTATCGGTATCTTTCTTATCAAAAGAAAACATTGCACCATATGACGGTCATGACAATAATGTCACTCAGTAATGACAGAATATCATTAATACATCATTAATTATAGAATTATGCAAACGTCATCAATACTATTCCCTACAAACGTAGTCAATACTACTTCTAGATTAGTGAAAAATGTGTAAAATGACGTGTAAAGATGTGGCAAGACTCACCTCACTCGGATAAAATGAAAATCCACGCAAGTATCAGTCCCGTTTTTCGGATCACTAAGTCAACAAATAAGAATGGCGTTCCCGCCGAAGCAACTGTCCCAATCTGCTCAAGTGTCACACATCCCTCGTTTCTTCCAGGAGACGTTCCGTTCGCTCTTACCGTGCCGATTGCGCCTTATCTCGTCGATCACATATTTCGCCGACCATTTAACGCGATTCGAATTGGAGGAGAGTCGTCCCTTCCGCGCCGGTGGCCGGTGGCTCTCTCTCGAAGGCTTCGCCGTGGGGTCCAATCAATATTGCTCCGCATAGACTGCTACCGGCGCTGTCATGCCGGTCGTTTCGATTCCGCCGACGGAACCTGACAATTCCGATCGATCGTAATTCACGCACTTCCTCGTCCGATATTTATTCTATTCCTTTTCTCTCTCTCTTTCCTTCTGTCGTCTCCCTTCCTCTCCTTCTTTTCTACCTTCCCCCGCTGTTTTCTCGCGATTTTTTCCTTCACCTCTTTTCCTCCTCGCTGTTCGTGGTCGTCTTTGTATTCTCTCTCTCTCCCTTTTTCTTATCCCCCCCTCTCCTTCTGTCTCTCTTGTATGTGCACGTGTGACGGTGCGACTACGACGATGGACGAGAAAGGACTGGTGCTGTACGATCGCTCAGACCTGTTTGACTGCATCGAAGCGCCTGAGGAGAGCCGAGCCGTGCCGTACCGAAGAAACGATTTTCCTCCATCTAGAGCCATCTGGGGAGCCGTTCTTACCCATCGGTTCACGCCTGCACTCGCCCGGGCCCAGCCAACGGCGCCGGGCCCGATCGGCCGACCAATCGGCGCCCACCGGTTCCCGGTACATAGTTAAGTACCTCCCATTTCGTTCCCCACTTGTAACCGGCTCCCACCACTCTTGAAAGATACCGGCCCTCACCGCAAATATCACCACTCTGCTAACTCGTTGACTGCGAGTTGAATTTTTTATCACAGGGAAATATATGTAATATATGTATACGTATATATAAAATACGTGGGCAAAGAGGAGGAAGAACGAAAATGAGACGTAACAAGTTATTATTTTGCACTTCCTGGATTATCTTTTTATTTCCCCCTTTCCCCTTTATTGTTGTCAAATATATCAGGATTGAAAATTATTGCTTCAATTACGCGTTAATAATAATAATGTAGAGCGTCAAAATTTACATTTGTTTGTAAAAATATTTGCGAGTAAAGTTACGAAGTTCATCATATGTAATTTTACTGATAAATAATGAAGACAATAGCAAACGTTATATTCCAATTATCCGAATATTCGAATATGCAGAAATTGTTATAATTTTTATGTACACTTCTTCACGTATTCCTATTTCATCTCATGAGCGAATGAGTATAATTTTCTGTTATTATTACGTCACGCGGACGTTCAAACAATCACGCCAACGGATTTTCCACGTAACACGTTTTTTCCTGGTTGAAGTCATGAGTATTTTCAGTTTGGCGAATATTATGGCGGTTTCTCAAGCGCGCAGAGACGTTTCCTCGTTCGGTATTCGAAAAATAGCGCTCTTACGGCGCTCCAGAATCCGGCTGCGGATAGACGAGTCTTTCTGCGACGCTCCTCGCGGTTCGTGCAAAGGCCCCTCCTCGCGTCGCCGATACAGGCGCTTTATTTGCGTATGCTAAATGGTGCACGCACGCTGGTTCCACATTCTCCCGACGGCTAATCACACCGCAAATAATCGTGAGCACGCGGCGTGAATCCTTTAGTTTCCAGACGTACTTAACGACATGGCTTTGCCATTCGAGATGGTCATATTTTATTTTTCTTCTACCGTGTGCCCTCCGGTAGTTTGTAAGGGCAAGTTTAGACAAAGGCATCTTCGTAGAATTCATAAACTCTCGGAAACTTTGCCTTTTGACGAGACTACTGATTCAGCTGGTGAGCGGCACTTTGAAAATGTTCGTGCCGCTGTATTGATTTATGATCGACTTTTCATAATTGATCGCCATTTCTTTCTTGCCACTTTCATCTTTTCCTCGTTTTGTTATTTTATAGCGAATCCGATTGGTCGCACTAGTGCGCACTCATTGTCAGTGCACATTAAAGCCGTTGTACACTGAATGTGCAATTGAAATATCTTGAATAATAAAATGCCCAGTAAATATTTTTAAAAAAGTTGCACAACAGAACGATAGAATGAATTAAAGATTTCGGTTTTTAACATGTTTCTGTATTTAAGCATTCTATGTTGAACATTCATCCTTACGTTGATTTATGTACAACGGCTTTAGTGTGCACTGAGTGCGCACTACTACGACCAATCGAATTCGCTATTAGTGTTATCCTTGCCTTGTTATTTTCACCTTATCTTAATCCGGTGCTACTAAAGGCTTAACCCTAAGATGTTATCAGTTGTTTTCAGTTTCGTTCTGTATTTGTTTTATAATAATTTATAAAGCACTTTTAAAATAATTGAAATTTTGACGAATTTTAAGATTTAGATCCATACTGAGAGAAAAATATAGTTACTTTTGGACTCAACCGCAATATTGCTAACGATAATTATGGTTAACATAATGATCCATATAGTTAAATTAATCATTTTACTGTTAGAAATATTATAAAATTATGGTTGAGGTCAAAAGTAACTATATTTTTCTCTCAATGCATATTTAGATCTTTTATTGATTATATTGATATTTAGATTAAACACTTTATAGATATATACATAGATAATTAGATAGATAGATAAGAAACTTCATTTAAAATGTTTATTTTCGTTATTACGAATTAAAGTTTTAAATTAGTTAAAGTTTAATAAACTCCACTTTAATAATCATACATTTAATAATGTTAGATTAAGCGTTTCTTACCGATCGATCGAAGATTATTTGAAAGAAGGGAACGTAGTTCGAAAGAACAGTTTACTTAAATACATGAGAATTTCTAGGATAATTTATCCAATATGAACATGTTCATATAATTTGGCTACTATTGTAAGAAGTCAGAGTGGATAACGATAAGTGTTATTCGTTGGACTTTTCAATTAACACGAATGCGATAAATATTGACAGCATTTTCCCTCCATTTTCGCTTTGTCGTTATTAAAAGGCTCACTTCCTTTCGCGTTGCATTGTATTTACTTATACCACTTTTATGAAAGCAGAGAGCAATTAACAGCGATGAGTTAAATAAGTCAAAACTGCGACCGAGCGATTATTAAAGATTACTAGAGAGATACATTCTTTCTTTTGAAAACGTCGGGCTCTCTTGACGATGCGACGCGACCGTATTAAAGATCCCACAAAGCGGATCACAAAGCGGCTGGTCGATCCAATAAAATGTCGAGAGAGACGCACGGGGGCGAAGTCGGGCCGCGGTAGTGTGAGACACAGCGTATACCGGCGCCATAAATTAAGATGTGTCCACTCGTGGAAATTAAACCATAGAAACTGTTTCCAAACGTAAAACACATCTCCTCGCGCGTAACTCTCTTTTTCTCCATTCCGTCTTTTCTCCCTTTTATTTCTCCCTTTTCTCATCTCTTTTATCATTTTCTATCTTTTTCCCTCTTCCTTACCTATTCATTCACGTATCTTTTTATCTTCACCGCTTCTTATAACTATTTTCTTTATTTTTCTCACCTTCTGTTCTCGATCTTCATGCTCATGATCATTGACACTCGAGTCCTGTATTATTCATTTCGCTTCCTCAATTAACAACTGATTTCTTTTGTCGCAGAAGATTATAAACGAACATCTATAAAATCTTATTCTAAAAATAGATACGCGTGCGAACAAACAACGAATATGAATTTTTGTTATTAAAATCCGAAGGTTTGTATGCTGTAACGAATAAACTTGCATCAACGTTCAACTCGTGTTTATATTGATTTAGTCGTTAAGCGATACATCGAATGAAATTAATATATAAGAAACGATATCTTTTCATTTACATAGTTAACAATATTATTTATATTAATTATTTACCTCGTGGAATAATAGAAGGAATCGACAAATCGAATCGAGATTCATTGCAAATACGGACATTAATATTCTCGATCATGCCAGCGATGGGTGCAAAAAAAAAAGTATCGGAAGATTACGATTACGTAAAGTGTGAAGATGACGATCGCCGCGATGGTAGACTGGAAGAATAAATTTTTTTGCAGAAAATCGTATTCCTATTTCATCACTGACGATCACTGCTGATCGCACGGTGATATTTCCTGTGAAAGGAACTGGCTGGTAAATACACGCCGGTGTATGGCAACAAGAGAGGCACTGCCGACAACGCTCGGATTCGTGATCAATTGGCCGCGTATAATCCGGATGTATCTACGCGTTCGACCGTCCGTTCTCCTTTTTGTCTGTCGCGGCAGTCTCGTCCTAGTATGAATGCTCGCTCATGCAGAAGCCTTTCTGGAGAAGGCAGATGGGACTAATATAGACTCCATTCTGCCCCGAAGATATGAACTCATTCTTTCGATGGTGTCGGAGCTGCCCATCGACACGGAAACAAACAAGATTTATCGTCCCGTGGCTGCAGTGCCTCTGATCGCCCCTCGCCGCCTGGAAAACGGTTCTGATAGTTTTCGTCTCTGTACGGCTGTGCGGGGATACTCACGCGTAAAAAACGAGGAAAATGATGCCCAAGAAATGCTAGTTTTCTGCTATGCGGCAGACGTTAGAGACATCGATTGGTAATTGAAATACGAAATGACGAAGTATTGCACTGAAAAGAAATTCCGGTTAAAAACGGACGAATCAGAAAGTCTTGTAAGATTGATAAAATATTCTGGTTACTATAATAGAAATTTTGGTTATTCTAATAGAACTCAATACTTTATAACTTACAATAACTGGAATATTTGATCAAACTTACAAGATTTTTCTGATTCGTCCGTTTTTAACCAGAATTTTTTTCGATGTTATTATCCATTTAATTTAATTCTTTAAACAGTAAATTTAATTAGAAGACAGGAAGAAAAATATACGTGCGATAAAATATTTTTTTATTTTTTCAATATTTGTAACATTTAGATGCAATTAAATCTAAAGCGGAAATTTTGAGTCTAAAATATTTATTTACTTTTAATTTGTATTTATTACTTATATCAAAGTATGTGTGGCGTGAAATTCTAAGAATGTTATTCATATTATTATCCGTTGTAAAGTATCCGTCATAGTAAAGAACAAAGTCATTTATAGTCATATTGAAAAAGCTTTGTAGACTTCAAAAATTTATAAATTAAGTAGTCAGAAAATTTTTTTGCGCTTTATTACCTTTAAGCATTTATTATCTGATCATAAACTTATTTAAAATAAATTTACTAAGATTATAAGCTTTTCTAAGTTTGTTAAAATATAAAACGTGAAAATTTTTTTTCAAATCTACAAAGTTTATATACAGGGTATCCTACTCCTCCACTCTGTATGTACAGGGTGTATAAGATCAAAAAGCTTAAGGGTAAATTCTTGAGATCATTTTAAAACAAAAATCTTAATACGAAAATATTCAGGCTATACTTTAAGATTTAAAGGACCGTGGGAGGTAATTCAAGTCCCTCAAAATTCTTCCTTTCTTCACCATTTCCACAATTTTTAATCCTTTTCGCTGAAATTTTGTCTATGTGATTATTTTGTAGCATAGAATTGATAAATTATTTTACCAACTTGTTACTACATTTATTAACAAAATATATAAGTTATAAAGTATTGAGTTCTATTATAATAATCAGAATATTTGATGAATCCTACATGATTTTCTGATTCGTCCGTTTTTAACCAGAATTTTTTTTCAGTGTAGGTAATATATAAAATTTAATAAAAATTAGTGAAACTTGTAACATTTAAATCTACATACTACATCTGTTATATATTAATGTCTATGAACGCGGCGTATATATTCTCAGTTTCATAGAGTTTCGCAAGATCGCGAGAAGTAATAACGTGGCGGACTTAAAGAACGATCCGCTACTTCATTCGCGCTCTAAAATGCGGGCCCATTATTTCTGGGGCTACGTACACACACATTACAGCTCATAAATTGCGCAGTGGTATATGCACTCGTAAACATAAAGTGCAAACGTGTGTTTTTCACGATCGAGAGCCCACTAAAATCCCCCCGGTGACAGTGATACCGGCTATCGCGGCCACTCGGGAACACAACGGGAACACACTCATAAACCTTTCCGCGCACGAAATTCGCCGTCGCGATCGTATTTCCCGGGCTGAATCGGCTGGCCCGTGTAAAAATACGATCCGCGATCGGGCGTAAACGGCCTGGAAATACCTGGAAATAAATTAGAGTAGAGAAATTACGGTCACGGTCCCACAATAATTCTCGCGCAGCGATCTAATTAAAGGAAAGGAAACAGCCGCGTGTGCAGAATTCGATTTTCGTTTCGCGCGAATTCCAGAGATTTCGCAAATCCTTACAAATCCTTGTAATGAACTGTGCACTGAGAGAAAAATACAGTTACTTTTGGCCCAACCATAATTTTATAATATTTATAACATATGATTACTTTTAATTAACTTAATTATATGCATCATTTTGTTAACCATAATTATCGTTAGAAATACTATAAAATTATGGTTAAGTCCAAAAGTAACTATATTTTTCTCTCATTGTGTACGGAAAAAAACAATCACAGTCGGATTAACATGACACGTTTGGTTCAACAAAATTTAGTTGGACTGAACAGAATTTCTGGTCATCATAATCATAATATAATCATCAATATAATCATCAATATCATAATAAAATATTCTGGTAATCAACCAGAACATTTCTAACAACGGTCGACGTTTGATCACTGCTGATCCAGTTATAATATCCAAGTGTCTAGTTATTATGACTGCATAGCATGGTTAGATGAACGTAACATGTATAATTGATATGAAAACTGATTGAAAATGGAACAATTTCTGCTTATTATAATTAAATATTGTTGTACACAACCAGAGCATTTTGTTGCTTTCACCAGAATGCAATCATATTTATTTGATTACCTACGCTAGAGTATGTGCAACCAAACTTGTCTGCTTGTCTTCACCAGAACTGCGTTAAACTTGTCAAGTTATTTAATAGTATATCTCGTTCATTTTTCACCAGACACTCTTAAATATACAATCCAGATTTCTAATTGATCCAATCAATTTTTTTTCCCATGTGCGAAATGAACCGCGTTTTATTCGATCGGAGTCAGAGCTGTCAGAGTCGTCAAGCATAATACTCAGATATGCTAATTCATTTTTTTTCCCATTTGATTACATCCTCTTTGTTTTTAATAGATTCTTTATGCTCGGTCCAGTTATCTTTTACATCCACGAGCTGGTCCGACTAATGTCGCTAATAAGAGGCCACGTTTGTTAAATTCCAATGATATCTCGCCTTTTTTTTCGGAAACGGCGTGGTTCTAGCGCCAAATAAGGCAGGCCCAGAGGAGAAGGATGGAGTTAACGGTTTCACGAAAGCGCGGATCGTGCAACGCAGAATTTCTCGGGACAAGATGTATGATCGCTTCTAGCGGAGAGAGGCGCAAACACGGGCTCTAATGTCCTTTCGTATTTGAGCCTTGGATCCCCGAGGATGACGGCGCGCGACTATACGAGAGAGGGTCACGCTGTCTGAGAAATTGAGCCGCGACGTTTCTGCCTGGCATGCCGGCGCGGCGCGGCGAAAAAATGGCGCGGCATCCGCGAGATTTCAGGAACGCGACGCGGCGATGCGGCGACGCTGAAAAGCCGCGGCGTTTCGCCACGGCCGCGCTTGGTCTCATTAATCGAAAACACGCGGAATGTCGTAAGAGCCGAGCGAGCGAGCGAGGCCGAGCGAGGCCAGGCCGTTTTCTTCACGTCGCCGTGCCGCGCCGGCCGGCTGAGCAAGCGGGCTGAGCGCCAGCGCGACGCGACGGCGTGCGAATCGTCGTCGTCGCTATAATCGATTACCGCGAGATTATTAAACGCAGTCGGCCCCGTCGACGCTGCGAAGAAATCTCATCTTACCGGCGCGAGGTCAAAGGGACACGGCGCCGAGGCGACCGCGCGCGCCCCGTGAAAACTCGCGAGGCCGCGATGCATCCTCGAGCGGAGGAAATACACCGTGAAGGAACAAACAGCGAAATGGAGAACATAAGTACATTTCAGAGATTCTTAAAATTTCTCCTTTCATTCCTTAATGAATATGTTTCCTTGTGTAAAAATTGATTTAGTCATCCCGTTCCCCTTTCGAGTATTCTTGAATTTTCTATAAATTATTGTTACGTGAAAACATTTGTCAGATTTTGTATGATCTTTATGTTTCGAAATATAATAATTTTTAATCTGCACCTGGTGTCTTTCTTCATCTCCTTGTGCGATATAAATATGGCACAATATATTTCGCAGATTTTTAATTTGATTTGTCTCGTCAAGATATATTATCGAATTGTTTATTTTTTATATGCATTATTATGTTAATCATAATTATCGTTAGAAATATTATAAAATTATGGTTTTGAGGCTAAAATGAACTATATTTTTCTCTCAGTGTAGGATGAAAAATTCCAAGTAATTTATCTAATTGTAAGGTTTTGAGAGATTGGAATTTTATTTTTAAGAATTTAATTTCATATTTAGTAGAGATTTTAATATTTAACTATATATACCTATAGTTAAATTATATAACATTTTATACCATTATGTATTATATTATATTATTTTTATATATAATTATATAATATTTAATTATATGTACATCTTATATAATGTCTTATCTTTTTTGGCGAAGCAACATCATAAGATCTCTGTCACACACGTATATATATTCATGAAAAGAATACCTTGACTTCTCAACTGTGGCGCCGTATATTTCTTTGCACTTGGTAATTCCATGGTAAATTACGATAATAATTAGAAACAGCCGGTTCTCATAACAACGGAATAATCACAGTTGATATAACGCGCAGAATAATTTCAATAATAGTGCAAAGACAACCAAGTTAGTCACGATTCACTTCTCATTGTGAGATCAATAATGTAAGATTGCGGAGTAATCGCAATGTTTCGCGCGGAAATTCTGAAGATATACGAGCGATTAGATTATCGATTGACGGTTAAGCTTATACATGAATGATTATTAATTTTTATGAAACTTTAGAAGTGTGAGATAACGATGTGCATAAAGATTAGCATTTTAATATAAGTATCTAGTTAATAAACTATACGTATCTGTGCATCGCAGATCGAGATATCATCAACAGACATCTCGCTGTTCTATCCTCCAACTATTTAATAATAGTCACGACTTTATGTATATATATATATAAAACTCTATATATACATTGAAAATAAATTCTGATTAAAAACAGACGAATTAGAAAAATCTTGTAGGATTGATCACATATTCTGGTTATAATAATAGGAATTCTGGTTATTATAAGTATCTGGTTATTATAAAGCATTGAGTTTTATTATAATAACCAAAATATTTGATCAGTCCTACAAGATTTTTTGATTCATCCGTTTATTAATCAGAATGTTTTTTTCAGCGTACAATTTAATAATATGAGTTTATCTATTTGTTGAATACAAAATATATTGTCTTCGTGTCTGCTTCGAAAGGATGAGATATTTTCAATGACTTTTCGAATTTTCTAAATTAATTGTTGCAAATTAATTTTAGATATTAAGCGAGATGCTGCAAAATTTTGAATGATATATTTAATAATAT
>VBVQ01005980.1:0-10518 GCA_011636635.1 Tetramorium simillimum | reverse complement strand
TTATATATCATTACTGTTTCTTTTCGAAATGATAATATCATGACATTGCGAAATAGAGATTTTCTCATAACTCGTGCATACACCTGCATCAAAAATCGCTCACAATCAGTAAAGGAAGATACCTCCGCATAGTTAGATAATTCGTACCGTTGATATTACGCAAACCCGCGGGCAATGCACTGGACGAGTGCGTGATATCGTTAGCTCTTGTATCGTTCGCCGTAAAGATCGCTCCGCAAGATTCGCGATTCGACGGGTGCGTACGCGGCATTCGCCGCGCCGCGCCGCGCCGCACGCATTCCGTACGCACGCCTAATGCACATACTGTAACACATTCGCGGCGACCGCAGTCACTCCTGTTCGTTACGCGATCCAGCGTCGTCGAAAAAAAATGGCAGGAACGATCGGCCCGCGATCGAAAGCTCGAAGCGAGATATGTATACCTCGTATGCTCGCCCGATCCCACCGTATTCGATGCAAAGAGCACCGTAAATATTGCCGAGCGCGCCCGCGGACACGTCGTTATCGCCACGTGCGCCGACAACCGCGAGATCGGCCGGTCGCGCGGCTCAGATATCGCCGTTACGCCGCGGAGTTATGCAGAAAAAGGTAATAATGGCCCGTGCTAAACATTCCGCATGCGCCCGTACGATGTCAGTCATTAAATTGGATACAAGTTTGTGTGTAGAGTGTTCCATATCTAACGAAAATTATTTTCGGGAAGACTTAAAAACATATGTTAAATATTGGAGTTTAAATATAAAGCTAAATATGAATGAATAACAATATTTGTTGTTTGATTAATTCCTTTTTATATGAAGAAATTTAAAGAAAAATTTAATGTTAAGAAGTTGTAATAATTTAAATATCTCTTAGGACACTCATCTTCAATAATTTATATATAAATTCCTATAATAATCCTACGAAATTCCATTTAAAAAATTAATTCCTGTCTCTTTAAACATATTAATTGTACAAATTAATAATTTTATTTGATAATTTATAATGTTATTGAAACTCTTCCATTTCCTAATATCAAAGCACGTGTGCTTTCCTCTTTCAATTTTAAAATTCATATCTGTAATTCGAAGAAAGAGAAGCGAATTTTAAAGCATTTATATATTTAATAGCGTAATTTTCTATTTAATGGCACAGATCTTTCATACACCGCCAATTATTAATTAAACAAATTAATATATATTCTGTTACCAAGCGATGTCTGTAAGTGCACACGTGAAATCGACAGAGAGAAGAAAGAAATCATTTATTGGAACGCATTGCTGCCATTACTATATACTTTTTTTCGATAGCTCGTTCTAAATCATAGGAATAGTTGAAATACAATCTCATCTCACAAGCAGGAAGATCGAAGCGGTTGAAACGAGTTCCAACACATATCGTTTATGACAGCATTAATGCTGTTGATCGTTACTTTAATTATAACTGCTCGGCATTCATTACGCTTGTAGTTCTCACCGGGAAAGCATTAACACGAACAGCTACGAGCGTACATTTTTTTAACACGTATGAGTCAAAGTAGGGCTCGATGTTCGCTTCGACTTTCGCCTCGAAGATTAATCGCGAATTAATACGACGACGAAAAAGCGGCACAAAAATTATTTATGATACTGTCTCCTTCCTGTGCAATTATATGCAAACGGAATTGCCAATTGCGGGTGTCGTCGTGCATCGCCCCGACGTCGTAACTCCCGGATATCACTGAAATAATTACGGATGGCGAGCTTAATAAGTCATCGACAGAAAGTTACTTGAAATTGCTGGATCAATCTAATCAAAAGTTTTCAATATTTAATTTAATACATTTAAGCGATAATTTAGTACGCTTAAAATTCTGAGCTAAACCATTTTAATATTAGCAAGAAATTTTCTACAACTTTATGGTAACATTTTTTTTTACTTTAATTTATAAAAATAGTAATATTTATCTTATTTAAACATTTCACAAAAAAAAATTACATGGACCATGAGGGGATTGAACCCGCGACCTTCGCGCTTTCAATTTAGTGCGACGCTCTGACCAACTGAGCTAATGGTCCTCTTTGATTAGATAGCCTTCCTACAGTGTCTTGAATACAACTTCATCTTTAACTTGCAAAAATAGTAATATCTTCTTGCTTAAAATTTTGCAAAAAGAAATAATTTGGACCATGAGGAGATCAAACCCACGACCTTCACGAAAATAATCAGTGTGACACTCTGACCAACTGAACTAATGGTCCTCGTAGATATCCTTCCAACAGTATCTTGAACTTAATCTTTAACTTGCAAAAATAGTAATAACTTGCTTAAAATTTTGCAAAAAGAAATAATTTGGACCATGAGGAGATCAAACCCGCGACCTTCACAACAATAAGCAGTGTGATGCTCTGACCAACTGAGCTAATGCTCCTCTTTAATCATATATCCTTGAGACAGTGTTTTGAATACAGCTTCAGTCTCGAGTTTTTTTCGTTATAATCAATTATAATGAATTCAGTTTCATAATATTTCTAATTGTAAGTGATAAAAATAATAAACAATCATAGATATCTCAAATATGCTTAATTTATAATATATAAAACTCTATTTCACATATCGATTACTTGTATATAATTCTATATAATTCCATATATAAAATTATATATTTGAATAATTTTCTAAACTTTTTTTGAGATTGTAGTACAGTAACATTTCAATTTCGAATTAATTTTGTATCTTTAAGAGAGAGGATTCCTAAATGAATCAAACTTTAATGAATTTTCTTCGATTATCGTAGTTCTAATATTCCGCCCGCATCGGAGAGAAATCCTACTTTCCGAGACAATGTCTTGTTAGAATACCAAATGGTTGGTTTCGATCTCCTGGGAGTTGGAGTGCTTTCGTTTCCCAACAGCAGACAGCTAGAAAGCTCTTACTTGATTAAATTTCGGCTGCGCGACTCCAAAATGTTCTTTGGCAATAGCAACGACTGCATCGACCATTGACCCATGATTTTATTGCAACAGCAACGACTCAAACTCTCTGACCTCCCAATCGACGAAGTCGTGCTTCGAAGTGTTTCCGCATGGGGCAAGAAACAAAGATCAAGTTCACAAAACTTTTACTATATACCCCAGCGTCGTTATGTGAATACAGCGCACGTTTTATTGCGCGTTCGCGAAAGGAATTGTTTAATCTTCGCCTCGCCTTTTAAATCACTTTTTTGCAGCCGAAAGATTGGTCCGCAGAATACTCTCGGAACGAGTTTAATTTCAGTAATTACAGTCATCAGCCGGTGCAATTTCGCTAAACTTCTGGACGCGGAAGGTCTCTTTCGCCGCGCGGTGGTAGTTTTCGGCTCTCATTTTTTCGTCGAACTCTGAAGTGACTGACTTTATGACTCCTAAATCGCGGTGGAGAGTCGCTTTGCGGGCCTCGAAACGAAAGAAAAGTAACGACTAAAATATCGACTCTTATTGTTAGTAAACGTTTCATGCGTTCAAACCGACGCGTGCATCTTAAGCAGCAATGGAAAGCGAGAAGGGAGAGGCTAGCAGGCGGAAAAAAACGATTTTAGAGCCATTACGTCATTCTTTTTAAGAGATTGACGTGCTCGTCTCGCCGTGTCGGATAGAGCAAAGAGCATGCTACTCTAGATTAACATAACAAATGCATACTGGAACACTTTAACCACACAAAGTGCTCGAATAGCAGCATATAATCAAGAGTGTAACTATAGCCAGACTTGTCGCTCAATGCGACTATTCAGTTGCGACGTAACTGAATGTTCTAAAAACATTACTTTCTTCGAAAGAATTTAATTGTCAACTTTCACCCATTGGCAAAATTAAAAATTTTGACACAAATACCGAACAAATTTATATTTAAAATAAATGGAACATTTATCAATTAATATTCGATGAATACTAAATTTTGTGCTATATATTATTTTGCTAATAATAAATGCTATATATTATTTTAAGCACTGACTACGTTTAAATAAAACATTTGTCAAATATTATAGTCCAGAATTAAAGATAACTTTAAATATATCTTAGTTTTAATTTTTAATATTTTTCTTTAATCTTATGCGATGACAACTATAAATTATTATAATATATCTTTAAAACATCGAAATTCAAATTCACTAAAATTATTTATGTACCGATTTCTTTAATATTCAAGATCAATAATATTGAAAATATTACTGATCTTAATAACTGACCAAAATTTCAAGTAAATGAGATCGATATAAATGGTTAATTACGAAGAGGAAAGGCAATGGACATAACGAAAACACCGGCAGTTCGTTCGGCATAATTATGACATTGATGCACGATGAAGCAATTATTTCAATAATAATTAATAACGATAGAAGTAAAAATCCACATGAAGAACTAACAAAAAGGAGGATGAGTGTTTAATTGCGTAATCAATAATGCGTAAATAACGTAGAAAATATATCTCTCGCATAAGCGACTCGCGATGCTGACATGCTACTACATGATGGACATTATATAGAATGCGAAAAACGCTTTAGCATATATTACGTAAAGTTTTATAGATTTATTTCTCGATAAGATTAGAGATCATACTGATATGATTATGCACATCAAGATTGGCGAGACGAACTTCATTATTTGGATGCATATTGATTAATTAATGACAAAACTATTTTCGACTATTTTTTTGCAATGCAGAAACCTAACTGACCTAACTCACTGTAATGTAGCATAACATTTATTACATGCGATTGTTTCTTCGAAACCGAAACATATTCGTGAATTCTGACGCCAAAGAATTGCTTTTACGACAGAAACAACGTTATTCCATTTGGCGGAACACGTGTTCGCGCCCGGCAGCGATAACGAAAGCGGAACTAAAGCATCTAAAATCGGCGATCGACGAGGCGTGAGATCGAACATCGACGTGATCAAGACACGATTAAGGAATAGGCAAGATCATTTCCTCATAGTGATGACGCATAAGAGGCATTTTCTCACGGTTGCGAAATATTGCTCGTACAACCTACGAATTTCCTTTCAGAATCATTAACTTAATCTTTGCAATCGATATGGGAATAATTCGATTTAAAACAAGCGCATTAATCGTTAAAAAGAAGGAAAGATCCAAAGATTTATGAAGGTAAATCTTTTCATAAAATGACTTCGTTTCCGTGAACTTTGAATCGAATCGCGGATAATGTAACGGAACGAATAAATAAATATACGGAAAAAAAAAATAACGATAGGTCTTAAGCAGATTTTAATCGATTAAGGGTATGTGAACGGATGAATATAAGCACGCCACAGAAACACTAGTAATACGATAATGATAGTACGTGACGAATAATGTAATATACGGGAGAATTATAAAAAGAATGAAAAAACATCGCTTAGGGCACTCGCTATGAAAAAGATATGATGATCGAACGGCGAAAGCAGAAAAAAGTATTTCAAGAATATAGACTATGCTAAAATAAACGAATATTTCTTACAAATAACAGAACTATAAACGAGGTATCCTATTTTTCTACCTATTGAAAACTTATTGAAAATATCTGATTTAATGTAATTAAACCGGGGAATTTTCATTACGTATTTGTGGTCCGGGGCAATGATCAATTTTGCTCGATAACACACCTGCATGTTATCGATATATCTCAAACAAGATAAGTAATAAACTGATTTTATCAATTTTTCAATTATGTATAATATAAAAAATATTATGTAAAAAAATGTTATATATACATACAATATGTATACATATAAAACTCTGTATCACAAAAAATGTATATTCTAATATACTTAATTATTCGACAGAATATTATGAAATATTAGCAAAGTATTAAAATTAAAAAATTTTTATCTTCAGATTAATAGCAATTATATTTTTTTAGCAATTATATTTTGTGTATCTTATATATTAAATCTATTATCTTATCTTTCTACTTTAAATGTGTTTCCTTTTCATGTAAAAGTAAAAAATTTTAAATAAAATCTACAAATATATTAATAAAACTAAAATGATTTTTTAAAATGCTGGAAAACCTTGTTACAATTTATTAATAATAAATTGGATGCGACATATTAATTGTGAGTTTCTCAAATAGTCATCAACGCTCTTAACTTTTGTACCGTTGTTATTCTGCATGTGCATTTATCGATAATCATCAAGAAACAAAAATCTTAAGGCGAGAACATAATCTGAAATCATTGCATAATTCGTAATACAATCTTAAATGTTTTGTCTTAAAATCGAGTGCTTGTAGATAATACATAATCTTATCATCACAGATTGAACAAATAAGATCTAATTTCGTATATAAGACAGTGGACGAGAACTACGAAGCATCAGTTTGCGAGACCATACATAGAAGTACCACCAACAATTACTTCAAAGGTGAGTATCAATAAATTACAAGTGTTATACCGAGTTATTACTTTGACTTTGAATATAAATTAGACATGAAAAAATATGCAATATAAAAAATCATTTACCTTCTGTTTATTTTAACAATAAAACTATTCTCAGACAAGTCGAAAGATATAATAAAAAATTTTTAAATAAATAGTTATAATTGCATCATTTCGTAATTATCGTATTTATTCATTCAGATATCTATAGATTTTTGTATTTTATTAATTTAATTAACTAAACTAATAGTTCGTATGTATTTTGAATAAATCAATATGTTATGATATAGTTTAATTAATGAGATACAATAAAAATTGAGTAATATTTGTAACCGTTCTCCCAAAAAATTATTCCAAGCGATGTAATGATAAATGTTTAACCGATATTTGTTGATACCAAATGTTATATTAAAAGTTTGTCTTTATTTAATATAAATTTTGCATAAATTGGATTAATTTAAATGCATATTTCATGTATAGTATAAAAAATAATGTTTCTCTGAAATACATCAATTATCTAAACCAATTTATTTATTTTCTCAGATGAAATTTGCATTGGTACTGGCATTAGCCTTCATGGCTACAGCCTCCGCCAAAATTGAAATCCCCAATTTCGGCAGAGGTGAACTCGCCAAGGACATCCAAGAGTTCTTGGATCTCATACCAGCTGAGGAGATAATTGCACTCACCCTTCAATACTATTCTCAAGATGCGGAATTCCAAAAGATGGTCGAATACTTCCAAACCGAAGGATTTAAGCAACTGGTCAAAGATGTAGAAAATCTGCCCGAGATTAAAGTTTTGATGGATTACATCCATAATGCCGGCATTGATATTTACAAGATCGTAAATATGCTAAACGATGTTCTCGGACTTCCTCATCTCACTCCGCCCTCCACCCCCATCAACACACAGATCTCTGGTGGAATCAGGGGATACGTAGATGATGTCATGGCCCTCTTGCCAATAGAGAAGCTTCAGGCTTTGTACAAAGAGAAATTGGAGACTTCCAAGGCATTCAAAGAATTCATCGAGCAATTGGAGTCCGAAAACTTCCAACAGATCGTCAACAAAGTTTACGCTCATCCCAAAACCCAGGAGCTCTTGAACCACGCTAGGGAGGCCGGTATTGATCTCCTCGTCATCAAGGACTTGCTAGAGATTCTCTGGGGCATCAGGATTCCCACTTACTAATTATGACGACCGTCAACGCCGCAGTGAACAATGATTTCTTTTCCTTTTACCTTTTATATAAATGTCAATAGGATTTTCAGAATCACATGTCATCTCGTGAATACGGGCTATTTAGTCGCGTAATCTTGTATACTTCACTTGTATAAAATAATAAAAAGGCTCATTATATGCATTCTATTATCTTTCTCTTTCTCAGACTAAAACTCTGAGAATTCCTATTCCTTAACATTTTTCTTAATTTACTGTGTAATCAAAACTTACATCGAATATTATAATTCAAGTAACTCGATAATTCATATCGTGCGGCATATATTTTTTTTCGCGTTGCTCTCTGAACCGTTCTCACCCGATCAGGCCAAACTGAGATAAGCGAGATTATGCTGGTTGGACCAACCGACCTGTCAAACTCGTTTTCGCGTGATCGCAACGGCGTAACGTCGTGAATGAAGATGAGATTGGGACGAGTAGGAAGAAAAGGATTTTCTTCCTACTCTCTTGCACAATTATCCGTTTCTTGCTCCTTTTCATTGTAATATATGTTAGGAAAAAACATCTTTTTCTATTTTGTAATAAGGTGCGTCTAATAACTATGAAATTTATAATACATTGATAAATGTTAACTAAATATTCACTAATCTAACTTTTCAAGGAAAAGATGCAAATATATTGCTTTTATCATTATATACTGTTAACTGATTAAAATACACAGTGACTTATTGATTTATTTAAAATATAATTGAGTTATTAGTTTAATTGATTGTGAAGAATCAATAAAATGAACATCGAAAATCTATATTTAATATTTAATATTATCAGAATAACTAAATTGATTAATATTGATATACAGAAAAATGCGAGGGGCCATTCACTATTGAAATCAGGTGTACATCTGATTTGTAATCATGTGTAATCAAAGAAAAATAAATAAGAAATCGCGTAAAATCGTTGCGATTCGTTTGAAATCAGAATGAAATCATTTGTAATCACTGTGATATCATTTGTAATCACAATGAAATCAGCTGTGATCACAATCGATTTCACACAGTCTTTTAAATTACTTTAGTAGTTGTAATCACATCGTAATCAACTGTAATCAATTGTAATCAAATGTACTTTGTAATCACGTGTACATCCAATAGCTGAGTGAATAGCCCCTCGGAAAAATGTATCTTTTACTATACACATTTTACTATTTAATTAGAAAGTGAAATATATAAATAAAAATATAACTGCATCATTAATTAATTTGTGAGATAATTTTTAATATTAATAAATTGAAAATAGATATAAAACAAAATTTAAAGTCACAGACACTAACATTTATAAAAGATTCGCTAAACATTGCACAATCAGGACTACTAGGGAAAAAAATTCTCGCTTCTGGAAATATTACATGACCAATCTCAAGAAGCATCTTGTATTGCACGGATACATTTAGCACATCTACGTTTATAAAATATCTCACGAGAATGCCACGGAACTGCCGATCTTCAAGGAAGAGACAAGGACAAGAGGGTGCTAGGCAACGAGCGTGGCTTTTAATTAATGACGCCTGGAAGTATACATGTCGCGCGGGGCCGATTTACGAGCCGGCGCGCGCTGGCGTGTCGTGTGGCTAGAATTTATCGTAGCGCACCGGTCTTTCCCGCTAATATTTAATCGTGTTGAAAGAGGTTGGCGAGATGCCGCAGGAGGTATATATTCTTCGTGCGTGTACTGGAACTGCAAGAACGGCGATCGACTTTCTCGCCCGACCGATCACAGGCGCGCGTCTTGCGACGAAAATGAGTGATGTTGATCAAGAATGACTCTAAAAGTTGTATTCGCTTAACAAATATTTGCCAAACTGATAAAATAGCGTAATATGGATAATATGTAATAGGTTAATACTGCAAAAAGAGATTTATCATTCGAACGCACTGCGTTCAGTAATTATTTAAATTAACTCGGATTAACGGTTGCATCAACACTATTTATACGCTCGATTTTGCATAATTATGTACATTTTATACATTATCAGTGACATTTTAATTTGGAAAGGAACGACAAATTAATAGGCCAGAATTATTTAATTTAAACTATCGGTATAGTCGAATTAAAAAATTTTAATAATTCGATGATGATAGTCTCTAGTGCAGATTTAATAAGCTTATCTTATTCCCTTATAATTCTCTCGTTAAGTGAGAATACGGTGATATGAGATACTTGATGTAAATGAATGTTCATGTTACAAATGAATGAACATAATATGATATATGTATATCTTCTCAAGGAAATGTTTTGTATATGGCGTATCTTTCACATAGAATAGCTCGATCTTTATACTATTAAAATACAATACCCTCATTTTCTAAATAAATCCTTTATTAGTCATTATTCCAATTATAAAGTATATTGTATTTTATTGTATCCACATAAAACAATAACAGGAGTACAATAGAAAGACTAGAATAAAAATCATGTCACTCCTTCTGAGTTTATTTTTATTTTAATATTTGATCTTAAGTAACAAAGAAAGCATTCAAGTACATAAAGCATTTATTTAATGACTATTTACTTAATATGAATACGATATTGCCTTATTATTTTGTTATTTTTTATTAAGATCTACACTACTTTTGCATGCATAATAAATGTTCACTCGCATTAATCCTTACCTAGATGTGAGAAACGCTTTTATAATTCCAGTAATAGCTCCGCGTACTCAATGTAGCACTTTATAAGTGGCAGAAATCTTATAAGATTCGCATTGCTCGTAGCACTTAGGAATAAACTACAGGCAAGCCGAGTCTCATTCACTACGTACAATTGACACTTGTCACAAGAATGCTAGTCACGAGGTCCAATTGTGAATAGTACACAGTATATGTATCGTGCGCACGTATGGATATAAATATAATGCAGTCTCACACGCAAAACGATTTATAAC
>VBVQ01005979.1:0-10525 GCA_011636635.1 Tetramorium simillimum | reverse complement strand
AAATAATTGATTATATATCCAATATAGAATTTTATTTCTTCAATTTGAGAAAGATTCTATATATAAATATAAAATATATTAGGTTGTATTTATATATCCTTTATTCTATCATAAAAAAATAATATTTTTACGGTAGAATAAAGGATATATAAATACAACCTAATATATAGGGGAAATGGACATAAATACCGATCGCTCGTTTCGACTGAACAATGTCTTGGGTTGGTCGTTGGCTTTCGTCGAGTAGCAACGAATGCGCAATTTCGTCCGCACAATTTCGAGTTAGCTCAGCCGAGAACGTCATCTCGACGCGAATTTTACGACTGATCACTCGCGGAGCCTTCTCTTTTGTCACGTTCTGCGCCGTGGTTTTCCCGAAAGAAAAACGGATCCTCAGATACGGGTTCTTTCGATTGGAACGGATGAAATTCCATTTCCACGGAATTTCGCGTAATTTCTTCGGAGCACTGTCGCGTATATGTCCCGAGGAAGGCGCTATTCTCCCCGTTTCAGTCATCTTTTCGAGATGATGCGAGATACGGGTATCTATCGGATATTATTAATCTTCTAATATCAAAATTTTCTAGAGGGTATAGAAATATTGGATCAAATCTGTAACAAAAATATTTTTACCTTTTTAATTTTATTTTATGTATAAATGTTGAAAGTTTAATATCAAATATTAATATGAGAAAAGTGTAATTTAAAATAATTATTCGACTTTCTATAAATTAAACTTTTTAATCACTGAAAATCGGATTACAGAAGTTATTATAGAAATTCTGCCTTTACTGTAAATTATGTAGATCGCGAATGGCGATTAGGAGAATTATGCCAATTCTCTTGTTAAGAAAAATGCGAGTTAACTAGATGTCTATTCGCGAATTCGCGTCGAGCAGAAATTCATTCCAGACCGTGCGTCATATAAACTCGCGATACTTGTCTCGGCAGTGAGTAATTAAAATGTAAATTATGTGATGTGAGTAAACATGTTTGCACGAATTGCAGCCAAGTGCAGCCGACGCCGGAAGGATTATCCTTTTAATGAGACTTGACAATGTGCGTGTTAATGTCGCGATGCGTTTTATGAATGTCATGCGTTTGAAAATCATACATCAAAGAGAAATGATCTATTAATAAGAGAAGAAAAATTAACCTGTTCAATTAAAATCGATACAAATCATTGCTAAAAGCTGGTTAACAATATCTCATGTTATGTAGAATTTCTTTTATATTTATATATATATGTAATTTGTAAATCTGTCTTTAAAATAATAATTGCGCGATATACATAAAATGAAAATAATTTTATTTTTCGGTGAACTCATGACAGCATTTTATAAAGGCATTCTATATTACGTCTGTGCTATCAAATCCATGGTCGTATTCTATTATATATGTTTCGTCTTTTTTGTGACCCAGAAAAAAAGATTCTCGACACGTTCATCTCTACGTTCGCACTCACATTTGTACGCGATATAAATCGTGTGCGATGGTTTTTTTCACAAAAACTCGCGCACTCTTGCCGTTCTCTCCCTGCGCATTTCCGCGCAGCCCTGCCCGCTCTTCATCAGCACTCAGTCCGCCTCGTGGCTCCTCTTGTTCCCACCACTACAGTCAAATAGGCTATTTCGCGGTTTTCGTACTTCGCCGGGACGTAATTACCATGCTTCAGGGAAGACGAAGGAGTTGTAGGACGAGCGATCGCGTAAAACGCGTTCGCGACGATATTCGCGACGATGCGGAAATAATTCTGCGTTTGGCGCAAGTAAATGCTTTCGTCTTCTCAATCCCCTTCCTCGCTCTCTCCCCTCGTCTCTCTTTCTTCCAAGGCACTGAGACGTGTCTCGGTTATAGTGCCTTCCTCCCGCACCAAGTTCGGCGTCGAAACCTCCTTTGTTTTCGCCACCGTCTTCACCTCGAGGCGACAGGAGCTGCGGTGCAATGCACCGGCTTGCTCTCGCGCGCACAGCACAATGATAATCCTGTTATATGGTAGCGTGTCAGTGACGGACGTTCCTTTGGTACAACCAGTATACTGCTTCCGGCTCGTCAAAGTGCAAGAACCAGGAAAGGGCTGTGTCAATATCAGGATTGTTTGATGTGGACGCTGTCTCTCAGCTACAATGTGTTGCCGCCGAACGTTACTCCAATTTGATATTTTATTTACTTAGAAAATTCTATATTGTTTGTTTATCGAGTTCGTTTCAGAACTCAATAAACTCGCCGTTTTTCTCTATTACTGCAATTACGCTTGGAAGATAAAAAATCGTTCTCTAACTAAGAAATGTGTAAATAATAATAAGTAAAATGGCATGATTTTTTTCACAAGACACGTGAAAATTTGAGAAATTTGAGAAAGTTAGATTAATATTTGCCCTTTTCAACTTTTTAATCGATATTTTCGTTTTATTTCCAGTGAGCGACAAAAATCAGTTACACCAAGGGCAAAATTAATTAACGCTGGCGGAACTCTTGGTCCCTTCAACCAGCTTTCACGTTTCAAGCTTGAACACGCGCTTCACATATCGATTCGCATCCTGCCCTGCGCACGTTATTAGAAGTGCACCGTACCGAGACCGCAGTTTGCTTAAATTCATTCGGCAGTTACTGATAGAAAATGGCGGGATGAATTTGGTAGCGGCACGTAGCGGCTTATCGGTAGGAGACCGGCTCAACCGGATGCGAGAGCCGGGTTCGCGGCCGGCCATCCGGTTCCATGAGGTTGGGGGCCAACCGAGCGGTCATCTCCCAGAGGCCTTGTACTCGGAAATAGACTGGGTTATGTATATATAGGTCCTGCGCCGTAACTCTGCCCGGAATACCGGTATAGTATTGATAATGCACGGTCCATGCCCCTTTGCGTTTACGCCACGGGTGTATGACCCGCCCTGTCCACCCCGTTCGGCATCGGCGGCTCTTCATATCTCCCCGGACTGCATATCTCCCGATTTTTGCTCGGCGTCCCTGATCGCGGTTAAAGTGCCGATTGCCATTCGCGTCGGAAAATCGATCGCTCGGTTAAAATATTTATTCGCTTTACCGCTCAGTTACGTAGGCGATATTTAGTTTATGACGTTAGAATAGCTGGCCATTTTGACCGCAAAGCTTTTGTACGACACTTTTATAAATTTTTAATTAACGCCAGCGAGAGTTGGGTAAATATATTGCGCGAGAAAAAAAGATTATATTTTAAATTTAAAAAGACCAATAAAAGAGCGCTATATAAATATCTATATCTACTCGACTATTTCTAAAGAAATTTCTGGCGCAAGTAATGGAATAATTAGTATATGTATATTTTTTATACGGAACTTGTATGAATGCGTATTCCGCCGGCGTATCGCCCATTATATGTTTCCGTAGTTCCTTCCTTCCTCTCATTTTATTTTTTTTTTTTATATACGGCCGTTCGTCACGACAACACGAGCGCGCCGTATTTCCCCCGAGTGTTTTTCGCAGCCGTAGTAATTGTTTACTACCGTCGTACCAGCCGTACGATGGTGATCGCGAAGTCAATTTTTCTCCGCGCGCTCAATGCCAGCGTTCAGCAGCTTCACTGTCTTAGTACAGCCTCGAAGCTTTAGTTACAACAATAAAATTCCATATCAAACCTCTATCATTTATCCGAATAAGAAAAGTCTTTGCTGAACGTGCAACAGTATCTTTTTAATTAATAGATAACAAGAGTAGTACAACTGTCATCGTATAAGTAGAGATAACGGAGATTATGAGAGAGAGAGAGATTCTTCCTACAATAATTATTTATTTATAAAGTAATAGTAATAATAATAATAATAATCATTACTAATATGTATTTGTAATTACTAATATGTAAATTTTATTGGATGGAATTTTATGAAAAATATTATTAATCATTAATAATAAATATTATACCTTTACAACTATTAGCAAATATTATATATATATATCTGTAAGTTTTATTAGAAAGCAAATATATCTCGTAGACGTTAATGTTTTCCACTAGACAGGTACGTGTACTGCATAGCGCGATATATCAAAGGCGAGCATACGCAAATGTCGAAACAATTAAACCGTACGAGCCAATTTAAGGCCGTGTTTATTCCGCGCGATAATTCCCGTATGCGGTCGGGGTATACGGTACAGACGCGGGGGAGTTAATCCCCTGTCCATTTGCGTCGCGCAAGAATCTCACTTACGGCCATCGGCGCGGCCCCGGCATCGTCGCGTGAGGAATTCCGTATTAAAAGTTTACCCGTCCTGCTCCCTTCGGGTAGGGCGGAACGGCTCTCGCTTGCGGGAAAGGGCCGGAATTCCGTTGCCGCGCGGCAGAGTCGAGGTACCAGGAATTCTGTAGTTACCTACGTACGTTAGTCGCCTCCTGTTTCGCTACCCCGTTCCGTCCACCGTTCCGGTACCGCCGCCCGTTGTCGCCGTAGTGTAAACCGGACCTTCTGACTGCCGTCGATGGAAATCGAGACCCTTTGACACCGTACACCGCCAGGCGCGTCCATGGGAATATTTTTGCCCGCTTGACTTTTATCCGCCGTTGCTCCGGGGAAAATACCGTGAGCGCAATGACGACGCCGTTGCATTCTCCGCCCGAACGATCAGTCGCCGTATTCCCTTTATCTCCCCTTTTGCTTTACATCTTTCCGCCGCGGAAATACACGATAATTAAAAAATTCTGTTGTTCGAGTCGCTTTAATGAAGAGGATCAGTCGCTCGGCAGACGTCGATTTTACTCAGCAGCTGCTTGCAGAATTATTTTTTAAAATATGCGCTTTTTTGGATGCATCTTCCTATATATGTGGATTTAATTTCATTTCTATCGGTGATTTGATGTTAGAGTATCTGACTTAATAAAGTTTTAAAATCTTTGCCACCACATCTGTCGCGAAGCCCGCAAAACCGGGCTAGAAGGTTATTTAGCACATAATTGCATTATGAGACGATTTAAGTTTAGAGCTGTCAGATGAAAAGATGTTACGGACGTTCCGCGGCATGAAGTTTCCAAAAGTGTCAAATTAGTCGATCCAGAGAGGATAAATAAGATCAAGAAGGGAGTAATTTGATTTTACTGCTCGAGTGACGTGCATTTTCATTGTGCGTTTCGCCAATTCTGGTCGGACCCGCGTTCGCCGTTCGCATACTTTTTACGGCGTTACAAACGAAGGCGTTATATTCCAGGCATCCGTATCGCATCGAAAGCGCGCGCCTCGCTGTATTCATCGAAGCGTGGAATGCATGCTACTGGTAGAGGTATCTATCGTAATAATTCCGCGAGCGTACGCGCGCAGGGGCATATGCGTCCGAATACTCGTGCGTTCGTACGCTATCACTGTCGAACCGTAAATCACCGCGAAATAACGGGCGTATATATGACGGCAACTATTACATTTCTCCCGACGAGATGTACGCGATCCTTTTCCTCGACACATTACGACTGTCGTCCCAAGTAAACCGCTCGATGCTCGACATATCACGACACGATGCGATTGGACGTTCGTCCGTGTTTGCCTCTTGTTATTGCGATCGACTCAGTTTACTTAAATCAAATCGGTTTCTACGACGTGTTTACGTTCTTTCGGTGTATCTATGTCGATCAAATTCTACCGTACGTTTTGCTCAATGGAGGGAAAGGTAGATAGAATATTGTCGCGCCTTCGACAGAAAGAAGTCGCAATTGCTAGAAGTTGATTTTTCAAAAATCAAAATTAAATAGAAAGAAATAATGTACAATGTATATAATAGATATGCTCCTTTTCGGAAAGATATATTTCCAGTCAATTTTGTCAAACCCCTCCTCCCCCCTCCCCAATCGATACTTGATTATTCTAATAAGAAAAATGAAATTGTGCATATTTTGTGCATATTTTTTTCATATGGAGAAAAAACAATACGTACAAAACTGCCGATCATCCTTGATTTGAAATAAAGTATTAAACTATCCTGATGAGTCTGGCATTCTTGACGGAAATTCCGTCTGCTTTATTTATGTATATTCTCATCGGATTCCCCGCGCTCCTACAGCCGTGCGGCAGCAAACCACTCTCGTCTCGGGAATTGTACGGCATATACGAGCAAGATGGTAGAAAATTTCCCAGCCCGAGACGAGAACGAGGCACAACTGCCTGAAGTCATTATCCAATGCATATGTTGGAGGGAGTTAAACGTTGTATATGCCTTTTTTATATCTATGTGTGTATATACATATATCACGTATAGAATATATGTACGTGAAAATCTATGATGCATTTCTCGATCATTCGTTAAATTCGCGAGATATTAAGTACGATGCAATCGTTTCACTTTTTTCGTTTTCTCGTCGATCATAGTGTCGATCATGTAGTATAAAAAATTTTGTTCGTACACACGTGTGGAATGCACGTCTAATCAACGCATATATTGGCTCGCATGTTTACATCGGGGACATCCGGCGGAACGTTAATAAACATTTTTCGTTTGTAACGATATTGACAATGAATATATTTCTTTGTACCAGATGGGAAATTGTGACTGGATTGAGTTGCAAGATTGAAGCTTCAGGATTTTTTTTTCATTTATATCGAGAATCCGGAATCGACCTTTTAATAAAACTTTGAGGGGTTTTTCATGTTCCTCATTTAGCGCGCCATGCGAATTTAACATAATGTGTATATGCGAATTTTTGGCCCCGCCTGGAGATAAACAACATTTTGTCGTTTTATTCATGCGTGTTCTTATCAAATTTTCGCTCTCTCTCCCTCACACTTTCTCATTTTTATCATGTCGGGGATTGTACTGCGCGTATAATAAAGCTGGCGGAAAATGTTCGTGGAGGGTGGCGAGGGATCCTGCCGGAAGGTCCCTATGTAACACGGGTACGTACGTTACGGCGTTTTATCCCGTCATTGTTTCCCCGGAAACTTTTTCGCCCGTTGGTGCGGGCCGTAAACTTACTATTTTTCCTCGATGTAAACTCCTTCGCGTACAGGTGACACACTTCCCGATCCTCCCATTTTTCGATGTTCCATAAAGCGGCCAATAAAACATCTTTCGCGTTCTTCCCCTACGTATTCGCTGCGGCGGCTTTGCCATAAATGTTTTACGGCGAAGTAGATATTGAATTCTTCTTAACCGTCTTCGACACACTATACATTTGCCAAGAACTTGGAAATTTGTTATCGATGGTGCTTAACTTCTTGAATGTATAAAGATCTTTCCCTATCGATACGGCTATTAATTCTTTCATACAGGATTTCTGGCGAGACATTTCATATTTTTTAATGAAATATGTTGAAAGTATTAAATCGCTTTAATCCTTTATCCGTTTTACAGTTATAGCGAGATATTTAATTTTATACGTACACATTTCTTACGTAAATACTGTTACAAACGCTTACATAGAGTAAATATTGCCGCTGTAACAATCTGCTTGCACAAAGGATTGCACATTGCGACAGGTATTTATCATCGCGGTGAACTTTGAAACGTGTCTCGCGTGTGTCGATCTCTCAGGCTCTCGTTGTCACGGCGACTCCGCCGTTTTGTTTAAACGACCCTTCAAAAAACGACAGGGATGCGGTCGACTGGCGATCGTTGTTGGCAAGAAGCGCGCCCAGTATACCCAGGCTAATGGAACTCTTTTATCGGAAGCTCGACTTTGCAGGACGGTCGATACTTTATATTCGCACGGACGAGTCACGGGCGTCATATTTCCGAGGCAGCGTCAGGAAAAGAGGGACAGGACGAAATGGAATCCCAGTCTATGGACTCGTCACGCGCGACAGGAGCTACGAAACGGCCGGGATTTCGCGCGAGGGTCGATGAGAAGGATCGGAGCCCGGAAAGGGGCGGCGAGAGACACGCAAAGGCCTGTTGGGATTATTTGCACATCGCTGGGATGGAGATGGCTCCGCTTGGTCGGAATTTGCGCGAATTCATGCCATATAGTGTACCAATCGCGCGCAGTCGATTTGCAGGCGGACACTGGATTATGAATTTTTCCGACAAACACGCGATTTAACCGCCGCTACACTTGTTTTTATTAGATGACAATGCAGAAGTTTAATAAAGTCAGATGTAAAAAAATTATCTATTCTCTCCATAATTTTAAAAATAAAAATCAATTTTTTATTTATTCTGTAAGAAGACAGCTGAAGAAGAGTTGCGAACAAGAGGCAGAATAAATGACAAGTTTTTTTTTCAAATCTATTTCGAGCAAAGAAATGCCATTTTTTGGACAAAAGCTGTACTACCTACAGAATATCTATATTCCTCTTTCGTTGCTTTTGTCCGAGAAGTGGCAATTTCCAACTTGAATTCCACACGAACGATATTATTCCCTTTCTCCCTTCTATATGGAAAAATAATAGGGAATCGTACTTTTTTTTCCCATCTGGAATGCATTGTACGTTTTTTTCTTGATTTCTTGAAACCCTGGGAGCGATTGCCCGTCCTTAACTTCAATCAGCTCTGCTGCGTGTCAAAAGACCTGACGACGACGTATTTTGCCGGACAAACGACACGATCCCGGCGGTGATCGATCGATGTTTAAAACGTTCCGAATGATGGAGGATGTATTTTCGTAAAACGCTTGATATCGCGCGTATGTTTTCCGAGATCGATACACGCGGCGCAACGTCGCGCAACGCTATCGAGCAAAAATGAAGAATGAAACGTTAAGGGATACGCGTCAGCGCTAGCCTTTCGCCCGTATCACAAATCGATGCCGGCATTAAGCGTAAGGTCAACGGATAGAAAATACGCGTCCCGCGATTTTCATAAAGCGTCAGACTTGGACTTTTCCTCGACGGATTCGCCGAGTATGTCGCACGAGAAAACGCCCGCGCACCGGGCATATGCCCCTCGCAGTTTTAATACCGTGCTTATGATTTATGTATCGGGATACATATTGCATCGAATCCTCTCTCGCATTAATGTTGACACTGGGAGCAAAGCGTTTCTCGTTCTCTGCACGGAAGAGATTTTTACGTTCCGCGCAACGATTCGTTTTCTATCTAAAAAAATCTAATAATTTTCGACACATTACAATATATCGATGTTTTAAACATACCGTATTCTATACTTTATGGTTATTACTGTTATTAATGGAAGACCGATTGTACAAAATTCTAAAACTGAGGGGGGGGGGGAATAACGAATAAATATATATTTCTGTAGCAAAAAGATTAATGACATTGCCATGATGTAATGTGCAATTTCTTGTATCGAGATCCCTCCTATTTATTAAGTAAAAGTTTTAATAAGAGAATCATACATGTTGGTGCGTTGTACGGAGGGATGTTACACCGTGTTACACCCCGTGTACACACTTTTACCCTTAATCGATGCTTTTCAAGCGTGACGATTGTGGCACGCGACAGCGGCGAATTGCGATCGTAATTCGAGGTGATCGAAAGGCCTACACGCGCCGTTCTGCCGGGCGCGAGTTTATCGTGGGGAGGGGTTACAAAAGCTACTCAACAGAAGAGCTTTAAAAATGAGGGGTTCCACGCCGGAATACAGAGGAAATTTCAGGGAAAGCCGAAGCGGTCATAATCTTGACTGATGCGAGCATTCGTCACTCGTTAAATTCCTCCCCCGTGCACGAACCTGACGAATATCCCGACGGAATAGAGTTGCAAATTAGGACTCTGTTACGTCGTTCGTTCTCTTTCTTTTAAAAGAGTTCGCCGTTGGCATCCGGAGGGGTACGGAGCTTGGCGCGAGGTTGCTTGATAATGCTTCTAAATTTTCGTTACCGCGCGATGGAAGGCGGTCTGGAATGCCGGTGTGTAAACGAGTTAAAGTAAGAGAAACGGTCATACGGAGGAGAAGTCGCGTGTAGACAGTCGCCATTGTGTCGGGTAATTTGCTACGTCTCCGTCTTTATACCAAAGAGTTTCTAACAAATGCGTCACCTTAAGCACTGCTAAGACTACTCGTGACTGTGATCTATCGCTCGCAACGCAGACATTAGAAGTGGCCGTTTACATCTTACGACTCTGTTGCCAAAGTTTACTGAGCGTAAAACACAATTCTAATAAACGCTTTAATATCAGCGCGGGGAATGGGAATTCTCTCGAAAACTCACGCTTGCAGAATCGCGGAGGATTTTAAGGGACGGATTTTAACAAAGACTTTCAAGGATTGTCTCTAAAGACGCGACCATTCTTATTACTTCGTGTACGGTAATTCGTCGCATTTAGCATCGTCAGATGCTGCCTCGCGACTCGAACAAGAGAAAGGAAATCAAAGCCGCCTCTACACAATACGCCCTCTTACCGAGCGTAAATCCGGTTTATTCTACGGTAAGGAGGATACAATGCGGGCGAGCGCGCCGAATCCATTCCGCGCACATTCGGTAGACAAACAATAATTACAGAGACCTCGGTCCCTCGGATGGCACTCCGGGAAAATACTGATGCAATCTCGAGTGCAGCGCCAGGGCCAGCCGAAGGGAAGAGACGCGCTTTTATTTCCCCGGGAAACGGAAAACGACGTTAAGTCGGGACGGCCGCCGCACCGGTGCGGTGGTGCATGTGCACCGTCCGCCACC
>VBVQ01005978.1:0-10530 GCA_011636635.1 Tetramorium simillimum | reverse complement strand
TGTCTCCCTCGCGCGTCTAATCTATTACTCTCGGTCCGGCTGCTTCATAAACTGTTTATCGCTTCGAATCAAACGACCGCGGACGCGGGTGGGTGGACGGGACAAGACGCCGCGCGTTAATCAGCTCCGCCGCCTCTTTTCTCCCTTTTCCTTTATCTGCCGGAGTGCTCGCTGCTCGCTGCTCGCGTACCCTTACAGCTCGCGCTGCTCTCTCTCTCTCTCTCTCTCTCTCTCTCTCTCTCTCTCTCTCTCTCCCCCCTCGCTCCTCGCGTCGCGGTACACGCGACGCGATATCTGCACGCTATGTCTGGCCTCCTCTCCTCTCGGCGTCGTCGTCTTGTTACCCGCGCGACCCGATAAGCGTGTCGTATCCGTGTCTCCACCGGAAATCTCGCGAGCCCCCCCCCTCGAGACCGTCGCATGTCTGAAAATTCTTCCTTTTAGCTGGCACGATTGCATTAATTAACGATAATAATCGCCCCGCGAGTTGTAGTGATTCGTCAGGAATTATTCTTTCAACTGTCCAACCTGCCGGCAGTTACCCGCCGGGGATGATGACGAGCCGACGGACGTTGTCACGCGCGCCTCTCGCTCCCTCATTTCGACCGGCCGATAAAAATCCGGCGATAACGCGTCGAACCGTGTATTATATACGCACGACGACTTATCGCCGCGCGGAACGCTTCGCTTCCGACGAGTCTTGTTTCAAGTATAACATACGTGATGCGATGCCGTCGATATGTTATGACGATGACTCGGCGAACGAGAAGAACCATAAGGGGGAATCGCCGTAACTGTATCGATGCCGCACCGTTTTCCTTATGGCTCGTTACTTCTCTCTTTTTCTTTTCTTTTCCTCTCCTCTCTCTATCTCTCTCTCTCTCTGTCTCTCTTTTTTTTCGCGTCACACGCGCACCGTCATCGTCGATCTTACCGATCGATCGTTTATTGTTGCGCCGGGTTTCTACGAAGCCCCACTGTATATACACCGTCTCGCGCGAGGCCCCCGTCGGCGGTGGCCGTTGATATTGAAAGCGACGACAGTCCGCGATCGGAGCGTGGTCCTCCACCGCGCGCTCGCTATCCTTCGCCGCGGTGTCAGCTCTATTCGGATACCCCGCTACCGCTACCACCGCTCGCCCGCGGTGCCGGCCACAAAGGTGTATTTTTTCCTCGCCTCGGCTTGTACGACGGATTAAGGAAACGGCAATGGCAGTGGCTTAAGATCCGGGGATAAAGAGCCGCTGTCGGGTGACTCGACACTTCGTCATTGTGTCCTGTTTTTCTACGGAAGCCGCTGACGTTTTCTCCCCGCTCTGCATACAAATCGGTTCACTTTGCCGGTCGAAAGGTGGATTTTAATTAGCGATCAATCGATTTATTCATCGCGCGCGATAGCGTCGTAGAAAAAGAGAGAGAGGGAGGGAGTCGAAAATTAACACGCGATTCTTAATTAAATGACACGCGCAAAAATATTATTTAATTCCGTCTAATCTACCGAGCGAGACCTGTAGTTTCTATGAAAGCGTTCAGAAATTAAGTAAGTTTCGCGAGAGTTAAAGTACATTTCGCTCGACGGAGTACGTAAACTTGGGGGCTAGTTTTCGGTCTATTCCCCTTTGCCGATTAGATTTAGTTTCACGAGTCTGACCCTTCCCGCGGCAGTCTACTAGTTACCTGCTGCTATCCGCGCGCGCGCGCGCGCCTCGCTCTCCCCAATTTCTTCTTCTCCGGACACATCGGGCGTAGGCACTTGGAGAACTTTTTACGGCGCCCTCATTGAAAGCGAGACCGCAGAGTGGAGGCTCGCGAGAGAGCGTTCATTGAAAGAGAGAAGCGCCGGGGCCGCGCATCCTCGACTCCGCTTCCTAGAATCTCATTTTACCTCCGCGATTAGCGCCGAAGACTCTGAATGGACAAACAAAGAACGGATGGAAACAAACCGACGGTCGGATAGCCGGGATAGCGCGGAGAAAAAAGGAGTATCGCGAGAGGAAGGAAATCCTTCGGTGCTCAGGTCGGGTACGTTCACAATACGGAGAGGAACGAAACGTCTTGAATCAGTGGACGAGAAAGAAAAAGGAAACGGCGGCGCGGGAAGGGTGCGAAGGACGAGCGTGCAAAGGGATACGGGAACGAACGGGTGGAAGAAGGGAGGCAGGACGAAGAAGAAAAGCCGGTCTCCCTCCCTCTCTCGCTTCCCCTCTCTCTCTCTCTCTCTCTCTCTTTCGAGAGTCGTGAGTCTCACCTCCGCTCGCCTCATAATCATAATAAACTCAAACCTCGGCATCTCACCACCGGAGGGTACATCGCGCCTGCACTGGCAAGGGCGTGCCCACGGTGGAGAGGCGAGTGTAGTTAAAGCAGGATGTAACTGAAGTGGGATGGAATTGAAGGCAGGTTGCTCTTGCGGCGGGGCCGCCGCGGCGACCGGAGCTCCTTGCCGCTCTCTCGTCGTTGTTATTGCTGGAATATCGGTTTACCGATTTTCTCGTTCGCGTCCCCCCTTGCCCGCCCGCCTGCGCACGGCCGCGTTAACCGCGCCTTTTATCTGTCGGATGCAAATTGAATGCAACCGCCGCGCGCGGCGGCGCGCGTCACCCTCGGCCCTCGCGCGGCGCGAGTAGAGGTAGTAGACTGCGGGCAAAACAACGCGAGACGAGACCGTCACACAGGCCCAATTACACGTGTGCATACGGTCGATTGCGGTTTTGTCGCCCATTGAAAAAAAAAGAGAGAGAGAGAGAGCGCCGGGACTTCGCACGCGACACCGCGCGACCTCGTAAATTTTTCATTCCGACGTGGACTGAAAGAAACGGTGATGTACATCTACACCTTTGTACCTCGTGTATAATTGTTTTGCTTGTTCCTTTCAACGTTGGTAAAAAATTAGCGTTATATATTGTAGAGAAAAATAAAGGCATAATTAATAAGGATTTTTCTACTTGCCGCTTTAAGTGTTCTTCTCACGTCGCGCAGGAAAATGCCATTTGTCGTTGATTCTAACTGGATACCGCTTTATTATTTTATTTAGTATTGTTTTAATAAGGATAACGATCTTACGCTCTCTTTGCGTGTACATAAAATATTCTGCGGTATTATCGTTGATAAAAATTAAAGGTACACGCGCGTTAATTAACACTAATAAAGACAAGAGATCTCTGTGTCGAGAATTAAATTATTCTATTAGCGTGCTCAGCTTTGACAGTCAGATCGAACCGCGAAACGAGTGCGAACGCGACCGGCGCTGTTTACACAGGACCGATTTGTTCCATTACAGGTGCGGAATCGATACTGAATAACTTATGCGATCGAGAGCTGTTAGTGGGTGGCACCATAATTCAAAAGGCTATCGATAAAACCGGGCGGAGGCATTTAAGCGTGCCAAACGGGTGCGCGTGTGGGCGTATATAAATAAGACAGCGTGTCGATCTAATCGATCCATTGAAAAACGCCCGTGCATGAATCTGTCACGCGCCGATGATTCCTCTCTGTGCCCCCGTGCGCACACGCTCCCGCAATCGTTGAAACGTTTAGCAGTTTAGATAGGAGGCGAAACTTATCTCCGCCAAGCGACAGGTTAATAGCCAGTAGACTGTTGTTCGTCGTCCCCCTCGCTGCAATTTGACCGGCATTTTTGCTGGTAAACTACTGCTAAATACTGTTATTCGTGAATGTCACCGGGATCGGAAAGTTAATATTTAGTGGGATCGTTCTTCGCTGGTTTAGATAACAATGTATTTAGCGTAACTGATTACTTGATGAGAAAACTTGCAGGAAGGAGAAGAATGTTTGTCTCTTCCTCGAGGGAATTATGAACTAGCCGTACCGTGTATTTTGCGGAAATGATTGCGGTTACAAATCTCCGGGTACACCAAGTTGCAGCATGAGATCAAATGATATGACAAAATGGACGATATGAATAATTCGCTTATATAACTTTGATGCATTTCAATCTGAGATATTGCGGGTGAAATTTTCTACTTTTGCTTCTCTGCGCAAGCATAATATAAATTTATTTTATAAATATTTGTAAAATGTTGTAATAATCTCAGTGTAGAATTGAAAGCTCTTACACAGGTAATAATCTGTTATAATAATAATAATTGTTGAACAAACATTCTAATTTAATTATAATTATTAAATATACGAAATATATATGTATATACATTTTGTACGCTAAACATTAAGAGATTAATTTTAATATATTATTATAAATTATTAATATTTTAATATTTGGATCTAAACGTGAGTCAATGTTTAAACCGCGTTAAAAATTTGTAAGCTGGTATTTCGACACGCCATTGATTACGAGCGAGAAAGTAATAAGAAATACAATCTCCCTCTAAATGCGAATAATAATACTCGGAGAAGGTTGCAATCGTAGTAAGACGTAATTTTCAGCCTTTCGGGAGCCGTGATTTAATTATTGGTTACAGGTCTCCGGTAATGTTTCGATATTCCGAGTAAATTTCAGGCTGAAACTATTAATTCCATTAACAGTTTGTCTACGTGACCACTCTGAATTTCCAGTACGGAATGACAAGAGAAAGGGGAGCCGACGACCGGAGAAATTGCGCGGTGTCTCTCTCGATAAGCGCGCGGTTTGCCTCTCATTTTATCATTTTACCTTCCGTAAACCTCACACGGCGCCGCGGCGCGTCATCGGGAAGAAAGACAGTATTTTGACTCGCATTAATATGTCTCAATAGGCACGCCGTGCTCTCCGAAATAATTTTATGCCGTGCTGTACGGCGCGGACTGGGAACGCCCGGTATTTTGGTAACACTGGCTGAGAAGAGCCGTGTCAGGAAATGCCGCCGCCGGAAATACGGTTAACCCGCTCTTTGGATGTTTGCGCGGTAAACCCGTCGGTCGCCTAATGTTAACGCATCCCTCCCGTCGTCGGATCGATACCCGCTGTTTTGGAAACATGATAGTGCAGATTCCGGGGTACGCACATACCGCTATTGTGACGAGAGACCGCGGTTATACCAGGGTCAAACAGAAGACGTCGTCTTGAAACTTCGCCACTTCCCCGGGAGAAACTTGGTCTTTGTACGAGGGTCAATTAGACAGAATTGACGAAGTTTGTTCGTATGGTAGACATCCACCCCAAGTAATCGCCGCCGCGCAGTCACCTTGAATCCTCGCCTCGAGAGAGAGAGAGAGAGAGAGAGCGCGAACCCATAGGAGGATTTTCCCTCGCGACGTCGACTCTCGTCCCCTCATTTCTCCTTTTCGCTTCGCGATATCAACTTAAATGCGATTTCGTGCCTCCGCGCAGTCGTATCCGGCTGCAATAATACCCGGTGCCTTGTTAACTAGTTTAATTAATATCGAGAATAGTACGCGAACGTGCGTGCGTGTCTACGTTACACATGAACACGCCCACGATGTCATCCTTCAGAGTCGGGACAGGGAAAGATTGATTACCAAGATTACTAAAATTATATTCCAATACTGATTAGATCTCGCCGGGAGCGACACCTGAGCCTATATTGAATCTTGCAGAATAGTTTCGGAGACAAATGATCTGATGAACCGTCATTTGTTTGCGCCGTAATGGATTTTTTTTTCCTACGACGCCACGTTGCGAACCGTCTAAAACGTCCCTCGCGCGAAGCCGCGGTGCGAAAACAGCTCTCGCGCGAGTATTAATACTTTCTTCCACCGATGTTCACGCCGGAGATGTAAAAATAATTGTGCCACTCACGTCGCATTCTTAGTGGTAAAAGATATATACGTTTTATTATCGCATGGCTGCATTGTACGTACGAAACAATGCGGGCCGTTATCCCGATTAAAATCTTGTTTCGTCCGTTAATCGCCGATGCGTCGTACTCGCCGACGCCGCGCGGATTGCATTAAACATAAGATAACGGTTGAAGTGTCAGTTTACTGCGGCCTTCTTTATCAAACGTCGCCTCATTCGCGAATGCGTTTATGATGTAGCTGGCAGAACGGAGGGAAAACATCTCGCTCCGTCTTCTCCCTCGGCAATTTAAAAAAAAAAAAAAGAAACAGGCACGTCGAGATGCACTTTTGAGAAGTACATAAATATGGAATAAATAAGTAGGTCGTGCATATGCGTGTGCGCCGTGTGCGATGAGGAATTTATCGTCGTGTTTCCCCGACGTGAGTCAATATGCGCATGTACACACGGGCCGCACATGCATACATGTATATTTCCTCGAATCTCCATCCGCAAAGTGGTCCGTTCGACCTTAATACGGCCGACGTGAGAGCGGGTGAATCTTTAACGCGGCTTCTTGTCGAAATTTTCCGGGCACAGCTTCCACCGTTGGCGTGGAAGCCGGGAGGGTGAGAGAGAGAGAGAGAGGGGGACTGGCTTGAGTTCCGATTTTCCCATATTTCGGAAGTCGCTTCAGCCGATCCTCGTCGAATCGAGTTCATTCCGACTGAACAAGCACAATTCGTTTCTGCGCGCGGAATCCGTCAAGTATGCGATTTAGCGTGCTGATCTCGATATCCGGCATTGTCGGGCTCGTTGCGTTTAGTGATTGAAGACGCGCTGAGAGAGAAAAATGATATCGCCCGGTGGAGAAGGAAGTATCGCGCGCATAACGGTTTACATATTAAAAAATGGCAGCGTCAATTTGAAGGAACAAGCATCGCGGAGCTCCCTATGGCGTGGGTAGAGGAGAGAATGGGGCGGAAAAGCAGATGTGTGCACGTATACGTGTACAGATACATCAGATTGTACAAACACAATTAGCATGAATTCCGCATCTGTCTTGCACTACCGTAGACTTATTCTTATGCGCTTCCTGCCACAATCTCGTAATTGGATCAATTATTTTTACAATTAGAAAATCGGCTGTGTAATTACGACGGTTGATTGTATCGCCGTAATAACTCATAAAAGGTCCGCGGGATCGGGGCTTTTCTGTTGACCGTGTCGCATCCCGAACCCTATCATTCTACCCAGGTAAATCTCGTTACGACTATCTGCAGTTTCCCTCTCCCGGGCACTTCACCGCTTCCACGGTAATGGGATGTAACGTTGGAAAAATGCGAGCGCGGCTCCCTTCAATCGATTCGATCTCTGCAAGTGGATAATCAGGATGGGCAGCGATGCTGATATAGCTCCCGGTGAGCAGCTTAAGATCGAATAAGATCGTATATCCCGTCAAAAGAGAGGGACGAAGTTCGGGACGCGCGGGAAGTTAGCGATAATAAAAAGCGACGACGACGCCGAGCCAGAACTCCTTTCGCGCAGCTATCGATGTTTCACTTATCCTGGGAATTAAATTTGGATGAAGCTGTTCCTAAGAGCTGACGTTTCGTCGCTTATCGGTTGCTTTATCACCCGTTAAACTTTGTTTTTTACTCGGAGCGCGGACTTTCTGTAAATAGACGAGATTAATACTGAAAGATAACACGAAAGTGCAACTTTAACTTGGCAGATTAAATATTATTAGTTCCTAACTGTAATTCTTTTAACAATGGCTATCGATTTTATAACTTATTTATAAACCGAGCACGTGAAAGAGTTTATATCGCTTCTTCATAAATAATCATGTCTCTGATTAAAGAAATAAAGAAATATGTAATGTCACTTTATTTACGGTGTCTGAATATTTCGATTTTTCTATCGAAGTAAATTAGATGCGTGTATTGTATTATAATTATAATTATAATAAAATAATTATTTTATTTGCTGCAATAAGCAGCTCGGTACGTTGCTGGCTAAATCAGTAATTCGTAACAAAATATAAATCAGAAACGTAGAATATTTATATACATAAAGACAAAAATAGATATTCCTACCGCTACTTTATAATCGAGATTTTAAATAGTAAATTAAGTATCACATATGAATAATCCATTTCGGTTCTCAGCTGAGTTTCAATCAATCTCCCATCAAAATGTGATCATTGAACCACCCGCGTTATACAAGACATTAAACTCGATTCCGAATGTGACGCGCTCGTGAGACTCGAGTAACGACCGTAAGCACGATCCCTTAGTTTTCCGGATCTACGTACACGCACGAAATTCCGAGCGAGAGCTCGAAAGCACGAAAAGCTCCGATAATATTCAAGTTATTACGGGCTTCCTGTGGAAGCTGCCGGCTTCGGCACTCTATCAGCCGTGTGAGTGGGATCCTTTATTTCGTAATCTCCAAATGACGTTACAACTTACCTTGGGCGCATCCGCACCACGCCTTCGTAACCATGTAAAACTACTTGCGGCGCGATAGGGGAACCATTCGTGCCGGGTATCGCTCGCCCTTGGCGTACAAAAACCGCGGCGATCCGTGTACTACGCCGCGACTTGATCACTCTCCGTTTCTGTAGTAACACGCTGAAAGAATACACACACGTCTGCGAATGGTGATTTGCGTATGAGTGGGCGTTCCAAAGTCGTCTTGCGGGCACCGTGCTACAGCGGGATTCAGGCGAGGCCGGCCCGATCGGGGGAACGAGCCATGGTAATGGTGAAACATGATTACTCGCGCAGAGATAATATGTATAATAACAATCGCATTAGCCGGCCGGAGCTAGCCGTAGAGCTGCGGGGGATCCGGTCTTGGTGATGGAGTTTATGTCGATGTTCCTGTCCGGCCCGACAACGGCGTCGAAGTGTGTTTCACCATAAACCAAACCGTCTGATTGAGCAATAGTAATAACTCATAATACAGGCGGATCGTTTCTCAGACGCTTCGCTTCACAGCATTTTGCCGAGCGCGAAATTTTATCCGTCACTTTATTAAGCTTAATTCAGCGCTTGTCGTTTATTTTTGAAGTATTCAAAATTTTCACATTTGATAAATGTACATGGTGGAACTGACAGGATGCATTTATTATTCGCGGAACAATTCAAAGGCTGCGTAAAATTTATCGGGAGAACAATAGTTCCGCTATCTAATTTTTTTGTAATTATATAATTCTTTTAAATCGTTTTTACCAGAACTATATAACAGCATTATTTATTTCATTATATTAATAATAATGAAAACGAAAAGGGAGAGAGAGACAAAGAGAGAGAGAGAGAGAGAGAGAGAAACAGAAAAAAAGGACAATATTTATTGTTACAATGTTATAGGTAGTAGTTAAAAATTATAATAATTGCATAGGATATTGATGCGTCATAATTGAGTACCGTAACGTCGAGACTATATTAAAAATTGAACGCAATAACATTATAACTCTCTGTGATGTATTTTTTATTTTTTTTTTAATACTGAACTTGACGCTTCTTTTTAAGCGCTTCACGCGTCGTGTACAAAATCCCGTGCAAATTGACAGACAGCTCTCGATTGCAATACGTGATAATGACAACAAATAATCGTCACTATCTGTTCTCGAAATGGAGGGCCGTTGTCCGGCGCGCTTCTCCCAGCCACGCCAGCTACTATAATTGATGGCCATCCCTGAAATGAATTCAATGAACATTAGCGGGAATTCGTATGCAGGTTATAAACAGCTATTTCCCGGGATATATCCAGTATTGCGTCCTGCCAAATAACTTTAGCATCATGCCACAGAAAATGACTACGCACCGTATAATCCGATTTCCATATGGTTCATGGTTTACTTCCCATTTGCCGAGCCTATTCCCGCCGAAGAGCATTCGCAAAACAAATATGAAGAATTGTCCGCGCAACAATTCCGTTAATGGATCGAATTGACGTGCCAAATTTATTTAATTCTACTTTGTTAGCTGCCTTACGGATAATTCGTTTTGTTTGTCCATCCTCTGTGCGCTCGCGTTCGCTCAATCTGTCCCTTTAACCGAATAGCAAACATTTTTAGCTCGGAAAACATTATTTTCCCCGTTCGACCGTTGTTGTTAATTTCAACGAAAAGAAGCGCGCGAATGAAGGACAAGGTACAGGAGCGTTCCGTTAGCGCGGGACAAAATACATTATTATCGTTTACCAGACACTTCCTTGAACGGGACTGTCGATATAATTATATGACCGATAATTAATTAAATGCCGATTAAGGTGGGCAGAGGACAAAGAGTCCCGCAGTGCGCGCGGGCGAAAACGCCGAGCGGCGGCGCGCCTCGTTTCTTCCCTCTCGCTTATCGACAGCGTTATTCGAGGATGGAATTTATTGAAAGTTATTCTATAAAATTGGGCTTTTGTTCCACGAAGATCCGTTCTCGTTAAACTCAACTTTTTCTCTCTCTCTCTCTTTCTCTCTCTCCGGTTCTTTTTGCCCTCTGCTCTCCCGTACTCCTCTCCCTCCTCCCCCTTCATTCGTTTCCCTTCCTCGAAACGCCAGTCGACCACCACACCGATTCAATATCGATGCCAGATATTTCGCGCGACCGCTCGACACAATAATTCAGTTGAGCAGGTAATATTGGCGCGGTAATGGTCGAACCATTTGGCTGTGTCGTTATGCTGCATTGGCGCTTGCACGTTTACGGAGGCCCCGTTCCGCTTCCAGCCCACCCCTAGCGGCCCCCTCGCCGCTCTTTTACTCTCCCCTGAGCCATGCTCTATGCGCATCCCTTCGCTCCCCCCTCTCCCCCCTCCCTCTCTCCGGGCCG
>VBVQ01005977.1:0-10532 GCA_011636635.1 Tetramorium simillimum | reverse complement strand
CGAGACATGTGTTATAAACTCTCAAAAGTTCATTTTGATTGCTTTTTTATTATTTTCAAAAAAAATTCCCAAATAAGTCGCATTTTTCAGGGATCTAGAGTGATGTAACCCCTTAAGCCTACTTAGAATTCGATCGGTTCAGTCGTTAATGAGATCCGATAATCGAAGGATTTCTCAATACGACGTCTCGCGTATTACATAAATAATAATAACATAAATACATAAACATACATAAAATATTATTACATGACGTCTCGCGTATTACAATAATCCATGGATAATAATATTAAGGATATTGTGTGGAAAGGACATAACATAAAATATTACTACACGACGTCTCGCGTATTACAATAATCCACAGATAACAATATTAAGGATATTGTGTGGAAAGGACATATAACATTGAAAGAATATTCCCATGATATTAAAAAATATGTAATATTCTCAGTCTCAGAATATTACAGTAATATTATTTTAATTATTAATAATATTCGTATAATATTCTAGAAATATTGCATGGTTAGCTCTCGCTGCTTCCAGCTCTGGCTCTTAGAAAGTGTGATGGCAAATGTCAGATCGCAATATGCAAAAAAGGTAAAAAAAAAACTCGTTGAGTTTTCTTATATTCTTTATAATTTTATTATTTTTCTCTTCTGTTTCTCTATATTTTTTTACTTTTTTTATACTCGAAAGATATTTATTAAGCCATATTTACTGCATTTGGAAATACATTTAATGTACATGTTAATGAAATTAATAAATTAATCAAACTCTTGTTGAGGAATCTTTTATCATCAATCACTTTTTTATCCTAGCCTAGCTAAAATCCCATTGTAATATAAATAATGTTTTTGTTTGTTACATACATATTATCGAAACAGTATTTATATACTATATATATTTTTTTGGCATTAAGTCTGTTAAATTATAATAGTTACGGTTATTATAAATTATAATAATCCAGTTATTTGTACATGTTTTCGTGTTTTATAAATAAATTTCGACGAAATATTTCAAATCACAAAATTCTTTTATATAAAATTGCGTAACACAGACATGTATGCCATCGACGTTTTCACAATCTGTAAATGGAATATGCTCTAAGAATAATATCAAAATAAAATATCAAAAAAATATAAAATATAGATATGTGATTTGTGACTCACACTCGTAAACGTGTTCAGTGATAAGATGACAAATTTACCACCAGTCAACATCAATGGTTTTTCCGTTCGAACCATACAAATGCTAATTAACTTTGTATGCGATGGCGGATGATTGTACCAATCGGAATTATAAAATGCCTCGCGTAATCCGATACTCTGGATGAAATAAACAATGCTATTGCAAGATTACATTTATCTTACTTTGTAAATAATTGAAATAATTGTGTTTGAGTTGTTTTAAACAAATATATATATAATTTTGAAATTTAATTGAAATGAATAAAAATTTAGTATGGACAATGGGATACAAATTTTATATTTTAGCATCTATTCTACTAAGATATTCTAAATTATTTAATGACATAAGGTGAACGGCCCACTTATTGACCTTTTAAGAGTAACATTGACAGTTATTTTTTTATTTACGAATACAATAGATAAAAGATACAAGAGATAAAATTTATAATAAATAGTTCTATAACAAGCCTGGCCCACGAACTATAGCTCGAGCTTCCCCGTTTCCTACTACTCGCTCGGAGCGCATACACATACTATAGCCTGGTCCCCCTTTGTGGAGGGAATAGTTGGCTCAAGAGGCCAGAAGGGAAAGACGGGATGAGGAGTCGCGCGAAGAAGGGACATATTTTTTACATATTTTTTAAAGAAATAGATGTAAAAATTATAATAAAATTATTTATTTAAAAATACTAGTCCATCGGGGTTATTGATCATTTGAAAACATTGATGTCGCACTTTCTGACCCCCTCATTGACTCAATTTCTGACCCTTCACGCTGTTAAAATGTATAATCTAACAAATATGAGCGGTAGAAGATATTTATTATATTTCTGTATAAACAAAACAATACTTAAATAGCTACAATATTTGAACAAATATAAAATACACTGGCGCTAAAAAAAATTTTTTTGACCGAATTTCAGGCAATTTTCAAAGTGACATAACTTTGCGAAAAATCATCCAAAGGACCCCGCACTAAACATATGGAAAAAGGGTTTCGGTCAAATTGGCTATAACTTCACTAAAATGAAGTTTACATCTTTCTGATTAAAAGTGTCCACAGACACAAAGCCAAAAAATGGACAGTTTTTGAGATACGTATGGTTAAAAGTCGGAAAAATGGCCTTTTTCCGACTTTTAACCATACGTATCTCAAAAACTGTCCATTTTTGGATTTCGTGCCCATTATGACTTTTGATTAGCATGGTAAGAACTAACTTTTCTGAAAGTTTCAGATGATTCGACCGAAATTTAATTTCCATAAGGTTGTGTGTGGTCATTTTTTCGACTTTTAACCATACGTATCTCGAAAACTGTCCATTTTTGGACTTCGTGCCCATTATGACTTTTGATTAGCATGGTAAGAACTAACTTTTCTGAAAGTTTCAGATGATTCGACCGAAATTCAATTTTCATAAAGGTTTAGGACTCCGCACACAATCTTATGGAAATATGTATTATGTTATAAAAAATTAATTATATGCATAAAAATCGATACTTTTTCATTCAAAAATAACTCATGTTCCACTATCATAATAAATATCTTTTTTTCACAACCTCTCACCACTATATTTTTTTTCTAAAAGTACTACATTTAATTAGTTACCACATCAACATTCAAGTCAAAGTTTAAAAATAAAAAGAATTACGATTTTTTTCGTAAAAAGCCTTTTTTGCGATACTAACATTTAAAAAAAATTTTTTTTTATATGAAGATAGCTAAATTCCAATTCTACAAATATGAAAATACATTCCACAAATCTTGAAGTTTTTTTGTAATTTTTGTTGCTTGGATATAATTATTACTTCCGGAATAGTAACCATCCAAATCTTGAGTTGAGTCTACTGGACCCAGTGTGACAACCGTGCGACTGGGCAGAAGTGTGACAACCGAGGGTTAAGTTGAATTTTTTTTGAGCGTTCTGCTTTTTTTTAATTTTTTGTCCTCTTCTTCTTTTCTTTTTTTTTCAACTTTGGACTTATGATATTTTATTCATTTATCGGATGTGATCATAATTGGCAATTTCTTATCGTTCCGCCGCTTATTTGTCAACTCTTTCTGTTCCGAAGGTCAAAATAACATTGTTCTAAATGGAGAAAATACATTTGGAATTGATTTATTCTCATTTCTAGGAGAATTTTTTGGAGTAATTTTCTTTGAATCTTCATTTTTTTCTGTCTTCCTTGAAGAAATTCGTAGTCATTATTAGTAATTATTATTAGTGTCATTATTAGTAATCTCTTTAGATATCTTTAGATCTCTTTAGATAGTTTAGATATTTCAACATCTGTTAATGCAACATTTTCAAATGTACTTGTGACCGGGATTAATTCTCCATTTGGACTGATTTTGTAAATAATACAATCTTCTTCGAAATGTGTAGCATTCATTAACAATTTCATTATCTACGTTTTGTATTGAATCAAGGCTAATACATTCATTTATTACCATTTGAAAATCATTATTGACTGCATCAGACCTTTCTCAACGACAATCTTCTTCAACGACAATCAGTTCAGCTTGTTTTGCCTCATTTGTCGTAACTTCCCCGTTAATCTATTTAAATAAAAATCAATTAAATAATAATACTTAATAAAAAGTCGAATAAATTATGTGTAAAAAATGTATAGTTATATACGTTTTAATGCATAAAATAAAGAAGTAAATAATCCTATAAAAATTCTGTAGAAAAAATTATACATATATAAAAAGTTAAAATCATGTGTAATCAATTGTTCGTAAGCATAATACACACCGTTGTTTTTATAAAATAATATTAAACAAGTTCGAATCATTGTAATAAGGCTAAATAATTGATATAAATAATTGATATAAGTAGATGAGCATATTTAACACAAAAGTCTTCAAAATACCACTTTATTTTTAATTTTTCGCCAAAGATGGTAGACACTTTCATCTTTCGTTACACCATTCCATTCTTCAAATCTTCCAGCATCATTAAACGTTCTCAAGACTTCGTTGTCAATATTTCGAGGAAAGATAAATGGTCTCTCATCCTCTCTAGATCTTCTGATGTACTTAATTCAATTCTTCTAGTATCCCTAGAGTTCTTAAAATATTTTTTACACTCAACTGCATTTACTGAAAACGGATAAAGTCCAGATGTGCGGAAACCATTTTGTAGAATTGTTTTCAAATTCAAAGTATTTAAAGCTTTTTGCAAAATTCTTGAGAAATTTTCTCGTTTCATACGATGTCCGTCATTTTCTATTCGCCATTGACGAACGGATTTTGTCCAAGCTGTTTTTAGTGGAGTTTTTCAACTGCAACATCCATTGGGTTGAGGATATATGTTGAGTTTGGGTAAAGAGCAATGAGCTCGACTCTTTCTTCTCTACAAAATTCACCATCGTCATGCGAGAAGTGTGTCCATCCAGATATAACACAACTGGGAATTCAATATTATTTTTTGTCAGTCATGAGTAAAAGACATTGGCAATGTACTCGTAAAAAGTTTCACCAGTCATCCAGCCATTCTCAGAGTGTCCAATACCCGTCATGTAGCATGCTTGTTGCGATATGACTAGGAATTCTTTTGTATGGAAACATAATCGTTGATGGTACCGTTTGACCATCTGCGTTGCCACAGACAAGGGTAGTCAAGCATTCTTTTTCGTCATTATTTATGAAATTATACACCCTTATGGTTTTATCACCCTTATGGACCAATACTTTACTTCCTTTCGGATTGAGAAAAAATGCGATTTCGTCACAGTTGAAAATTCGAGAAGCGTTAATGATGTTAATGAGAGACTTCGATCGAAGATACTCTTCTACGTCTTGAAACCATGTTCGTAGCTCGGTTTCTGTCAAGGTACGACTGTGTGTCAAATTTTGAGACATTCTTTCGCTCAATTGGTCATGACGAGCTCGAGAAGCATCATACCAATATCGTCCAAGGCGACTGTCTTTGAATATTGTTTTTTTTATTCGTAGCATTGAGCAGCAGTTGAACGCTATCTAATAGTTGGTCTCGTGATATAGGGAATTCATTTTCGCTCATACGAAAAACCCACTGCAAAAGCTTTTCATTGGCCTCTCCAATAACGCATTCACATCTTCGATCAGCTTGATAGTAAGTGCCAATGTTCCTCGCTTTTTGTAGCGTAGTTTTGAAAATATTATACTGTTTTGCTGCAGTGCGAACAGAAACCTCTGATTTCACTGCTTCTAAAGCCTTTTTTAAATCTGTATTTGTGTACGTTGGAACTTTTTTTCTCTTTGACCTATATAAAAAAAAATAAAAAATCATCCATATAAATATTAAAAATAATAAACCAACTTTTATAAAAAACACTTTTCTAGGAAAAAATCACTAAATAAAAATTATTAAAATAAAATTGAAATGCAATTTTTTTAGGGTCAAAAAGTGCGACATATCCACAAATGCATGGCCCATTAATTGACCCACTGAATTTAAATGAACAGATAACCTTTAAACAAACGCCTTCATGCTAAAACAAAAATGTAGCTTCTTTTGAACTTAAATATACGATTTTTATTATATTCTGTACTTACATGTTCGTAAAAATCCATAAATTAACACAACGTGTGCTAAACCAGCAACGTAACACAACTGAAAAAAATACTTCCAAAACATGACATTCGGTTTTAGTTGGAAAATTTAGTAATAATTATTTATTCAAGATGTCTCATTTTTAAAAATTGAAAGCAGTACATTGCACTTTTTATTTTACCGATAATCGATTTGATAATTTGTATTAATTGGAATATTAATAAAATTAAAATATATCGAAAAGGTCAGTAAGTGGGTCATGGTCAATAAGTGGGCCGCTCACCTTATTTTAATGCCAAAATGAATTATCATATTTTTCATAATTACCTCAGTAATAAGACATTCGCCTATGTAGCAATAAGCGAGAATTGTACTAATTATGCAGCATGCATATAAAACGAAAGCTATGAGATTAGCATTTTCGCCATATTCCGAAGTCTGAAATATAATTTAACTGAAATACGATTTATTATGAAAATCAGTATGGACACAAATTAATTTATAAAAAGGCTATTTATATTTATTGCTACGCGTATTTATTGACAAGATAGCCAATTTTCAAGTTTGATAAACGACGACCAACTTGAAGAAAAAAAATGTTAACTTAAGAATTTAATGTTTCTACCAACTAAGATATTATAGCACTTAAATAACTTATTGTAAATAATGTCTTATTTGTCAACATTTTCCTCCGCGGATTGTGAAGCGAATAATCTTCCAATCCTTAAAAATCATGAAACTCACTGTAATCATGTGATACATAGTGAAACAGAGCAAGATTAAAGTGCCCAGAGTTTGCTGTAGGCATATTAAATTGAAATTGTTCTCTATGACATCCGCTAATCTGGAATCGCGATGCATCGTTAAAATACGATCGCGTTAGTCTTTCTGTGTACATTAAGGTAATAGCTAATGGCTTGTCATAATCTATAAGGAGCAACATGTTATACGAACGTTTTTGAAATAATCATAACGTTACGTATCTTCATGCACGATACGATAAATTGGATAGGACTTACGTTATTAGACGGCGATGTCTCAATACGATTTTACTGATATGGTGATGACAGTTCTTACGGTCATTTAGCAAATTGTCGATTTTGAATGATAAAGCGGCAAACTGGCCGCAAACGTGAAGGGTCATGCTGAGTATGAGAGCGTCCGGTCCGGCGTAACCGCACACTATGATCGGTATTGCTATCGCCAAGTAGAGACACACGCATATGTACGTAGGCGTGTCGTTGATCTCAAAGAAGGGATGAACCGGATACGGTAATATATACGTGAAATTATCGGTCCCCACTATACACATCATCAGGTTACATTTAATTTTCCACTCGCCCTTATTTTACATTTATCCAACTGTAGCCTAATTGAAATATGCGTCATCGATCAAACTTCAAGAGAGAGATCCAATTGCAAGTAACATTATCTTTTTCTACAGACTTGCTTCTTATTAATGTATAAATAGAATTAAAATATTCAAGTATCAAATATTCAAGACGAAAATTATATAGCGAAAGTTAGAGTAAAAGAGTAGGAAAGTTATAGCGGTATAATATACGATCTTGTTGAAATAAATGACAGGATATACTGTATTACTTAATTATTCACCCAAAGAAAAATAATTTTGATATACATGGAATCCTCTAAATCTTAGAGGAATTTATTCTTATATTGACCTCAAAAAGATTCCTCAAAAATCAATCAAAAAGATTCCTAAAAAAATCAAGAAAAAATAGTATAAACAAAAGTATTTAAGATAGTAAAAAGTATTTTTTATTTTATTGAAAGAGGAATATGTTTGCTGACTAAAATAGTAAGCTTAGAATATGAGATTATAGGAAAAAAACTTTGAAAATATTTAAAATATTTTTTTTGGGTGTTTCATACTTTTGAAGAAATAATTAAATTTTTATTCCCGTCGCTAAATCTCGGTATCTAAAAATATCAAGTTGGAGCACAATATGTCCACCAGGAACATTCCGCTTTGGAAGCGCAAATAATGACTTTGACAGGCATGACAAATAATGCTTTTTAAGCCGCTGTCATGAAATATAGCTCTAAATCTTACACATTAAAACGTATAATTGCACTTACATATGCTCCAATTTTCGAAAAACGTCTTGAGATAATACAGGGTGGCTGCTAACCCTGCCATGAACGTCGAAAACTTCACAAACATGACCGCGAACTCGTTATAATTTAGATACGCCATTTTCTCCCGAACAGTATCGTACGTCTCGATCGAGAAGTCGATCTCGATGCTCTTCAGAAACTCGGCCATTACTTTGCACTTCCGTCGCAATATAACCATTTTTCCCAATATCATCGTGAACAGAACGTTGTCGTTTAAATTTTGCACGATGAGCTCCAGATGGCCGGCATGCTGGACCAGATGGCGCACTGCCATGGTACAGTGAATTAGCATGTACGTGATAAATAATAAGAATAGAGGCTGATTCACCTTGCACGGCCATAAGCCCAAGAAGGTCATGAACCGTCTGTTCCAAATTATTATGTCCGTCGCTCGTGTGAGATCCGCCGGCTGAAAATGAAATATCGGGTTGCTCAGGAGTTCGATAGTTCCTTATAGGAATAACGGCGGGATATTCTTTACATTATATCCCTATAAGCACACAATATTTCTAGAATATTATACGAATATTATTAATAATTAAAATAATATTACTGTAATGTTCTGAGAATATTACATGATATTTTTTAATGTCATGGGAATATTCTTTCGATGTTATACGTCCACTCCACATAATATCCTTGATATATTGTTTTAATATCTGTGGAATATTATAAAAACATTTTTAGAACGTTATTCTGGAATAATATTATAATAATATTGAATAATATTATATCTTGACTATTCGTCTGAAATTATCAGGAGTGGACATATAATCGCATCTATTAATATATTTTAAAATATTAATTAATGTTATATTAATATACTTGGAATATTATATTTAATATTCTAAGAATATACCTAAAATATTACTTAACATTAAATAATATTACGCGCTTATAGGGATGTCGAATACCTGCATGACTTTCTCGACTTCGACGCGAGTCAAAGGCATGCAGCAGACTGGCGATAAATGGATCGTGTTAGCTTCCAGGTAAACTTTCCCAGCCGAATTCCGGGAAATGCGGAGGAATGCTGATCGTGCAAAATGAATGTCGTACATCAATTTTCTTTTGCAAAATTAATAAGCCAGTCGCGCATATCTCTTTCCGTTGCCCCCTCACACGCGATACCGGAGGCGGAATCGCAAAAGAATTTCGCCAAAAATGTCGCAGACATACCGTAATTATAGTTCTCCTCTCTTATTTCCGAGAAATTTTTTTTGGCATGCTTCGACATGCAATAATTTCCTTTCACTGTAGCTATTTGCCAGATGTTACTTTCTGAATAGAAAAAAAAGATAATATAACATCGTTTTCGTTCGTATAACGTATCATATTCATATTCGTATTAAAAATTACGTGATCCAAATGCTTGGGAGATATAGTTGTTCAGTATGCAACTAGCTAGGACTAAATATTACAAGTGATAAATTTGCGTGTGGATGTAAGCGGCAAAATGTACTTGTGTGTGTTTTAAGCTACATAAACTTACTTCACTTGATAACATGTATATTATATTACTATATATATATTATTATATATGTATATTATATTATTATATATATATATATACATAAGTAGAATATATAAGTAGAATAAGTTATATTTTAAAATTTCAAATTACTAAATAACTAATAATTAGTAATAAATATTCCCAATTATTACTATTAAATATTCTTAAAAATTCTTGAAAATGAATAATACAGAAGAATACAAAATATGTAAATAAATAAGTCATTAAACTTGGTAACGCCTCGTCAAGTTAAGCCTACTAGAGCTTACTTTAAACAAAAATGTAAACTCATACATTTTAAAACCAGCAGTAAAGAGAAATTTGTGTTATTAGTAAATTACGACCGTTTAAGCATGATGATAACGCGAGCACAGTAGATACACAGTTTCGCGCCAAGTACATAACAATACTGCAATGTACGCGTGAAAGATGTTAGAATATATCCATTATTCGAATGAGATAATTGATCTTTTAAATATCTTCTTCTCGTAGATTTGATTGCATTGCATTATACTTCACTCACGATGAGAATGTGTAAGGAAACATGATAAAGTGCATAGTCTGATAAAGTGTCATTGACAAATTCAACCTCGTTGCTTCCAGACGGGAGACTCGATGAGATCTTCGAAATGATCTTTAACACCGATTTGGTGAGTACAATACACAATTTTGTTCTTTAAAATTATTCACAATCTTGTAAACCATCCGTTTTTTTTACAGAAATCCAAATTTCATATTTATTAACGTAATATACAAGAATTCCATATGTTTCCATACGTTTCATGGTTTCAACTTTAATAACAAACTTTTTGGTAAATTAAACGTTAATTATTCTTTAACGGAAACGTGTACGTAAATAATTTGTCAGTCACAAATAATTAAAAATAGACATTTTTGTGCATTAAGTTTCACGTTATGGATGTCGAAATCACAATTTTTAAATGACTTAGGCCGATATTCATAGGCCTGTATTCATAGTCAGTTCTTATATTTAAGATCATCTTAAGTACAGTCTTATGTGGTTCTAAACCAATCACAGAGCCGTATTAGCATCTTAAGACGTTACTTAAGACGGTCTTAAAATAAGAACTGACTATTATGAATACGGCCCATAGTCAGTTCTTATATTTAAAATCATCTTAAGTAAAGTCTTATATG